>JAAEAF010003938.1:0-102726 GCA_011037195.1 Triatoma infestans
GATCTGAACTGAGGCAAGTGGACGTGGACTTAATAATAATATTGATTTAAATGACATACATAATAATTTTCTTTGATTAGTTTCATTCATTATTACATTCTTCGTTTAAGTAAACAACAGAAAATCGGAGAAGAGTGATGATAACATGTAAAAAATGCTTTGTCGCTCAACATTTTTACTAGAATTCCATACTTTTCGTTATTTAATAATTTTCTAATTATCTAATAATTTCAGATATTAAAAAGATAGCTATTCCAAGATTTTGACAATTCTTATAGGAATTAGATTTCTTAAATATTATTCAAATGATATGGTGATAATTTTTTTGATAATTTTTCTAATTCAAAATTTTCAAATTTTATTATATTTATCAACACGGTTAGTTTTTTATATATTTTCACGTAAATTTAACTTTACATTATCTGGAGTGTTCCATTCAATATAACACTCCTATAACCTCCGCCCAGTGTAGAATCAATTATTTATGCTTAAAATTTTATTTGCATCATTTTCTTTTTCGATTCTTTTTCCTTCTTAAATTCCTCTCTACTCTATTCTTGAAGACTCATTGCGAATCTTTCTTAAAAGTTTCACCATTTCACCATTGAGCTATAGAGCTCATCACCTCCTCTCCGGAGCGGAAACAGCAATGCTTAGGTGGTGCCTTGCTCGACATTGCACAACTATTTGGTCGAGTCTAGCATTCTGATTTACTAATAAAGCTAAAAAATATTCTTCTTCACACTTACTACTTAATTCTTATATCATGTCTCACACCATTTTAGTGTGACACAAACTGACACTCACAATTTATATTTAGCGATACTTGTGACTGGAAAAAAGAGCAAATATAAAGGACAGAGTGACCGTGCGAAGAGTGTTGTAGTATGTGGCTAGCATAGACTGAGTAAGCCACCTGGTGGCTAGTTAGAACTCTTGCTTGTCCTAATGTGTATCAACTAGTGGAGCTTAGTAACCTTTCAAGAATGATTTTGGGACTTATTAAACTCTTTAAATTGATGTAGTGAACTAATATGTTCAAGGCATCGTGGAGCATAACAAAAACTAAGCGAGGAGCTGAAGGCGGATAAATTTTGGGCTTGCTCTCCGATATAAGTTTCGACAAAGCCTATAAAGGTCTCATACCAGACAGAGAGGCTTGGGAGCATGGACCACCAACATTAGGCGATTATGTGTGGTATAAGACGGCTCCAGGTTGAAAGGCAAGGAGGGAGTCTGGAAGTGATTCCCTAATCCGATGTGTAACTTCTCGGTAAGCCTAAGCGAGCTAGCCATTAGTTTTCATAACTCCAGGAAAAGTCATCTTCTCAGAAAGCCAGGTTGTTCTATGAGCCAGATCAAATGGAGACTAGTGTAAGATTGCTTGGGCATCTTTATGGAAATTAGTAGCCAACCTGGGCATTCAGGGTATAACGGCAATGCGGGGGCAGATCGCCTTGCCCATAGGCCCCCTTATTGGACTTGAACTCTTCTGCGGTATGACAAGATGCCTCATGGGTGCCAAATGATCACAAGAATGGAGGTTGGAAACTTCAGGCCAGCAGCAGACGAAAATGTTTATTTATTAATAGCTACTCGCCCGGGGCTTACTATAGAATTCCAGACTTCCAAGTCTAATTAAACAGACGACTGGAGAGAGTTCAGTCACTCTAATGTGTGGGAGCCATGATAGACTAATTGAGGTCACGGTGGCATAGGCTTAATAGGATCCCCAAGAGAATCTATCTATCTATCCTGAAAATGGGCTAATCCAGAATCCTTAAAAATTCCACATAATAAAGCAGTTTTTTTATCATGGAAACATCTTTGGTAAAAACTACTTTAGTAACTTAGCAATGGCTAAGTAGCTATTGGCTAGTAAGCCTAGCAAAAGCGTGTTTAAGGTTAAACTTTAAAGGTCTGGGTTCTTGGATCTTGACCTTGAATTTTATTTGGTGTATGTGTGAATATATTTTAGTAATGAATGATACAGTATTCTACTGTTCACTACATCAGATCGATAGTTGGTCACATAATACCGGCTGAAATATAGATTATTTCTTTACTTTAATTATTGATTTCAAATCTTATTAATAAATCTTGTCCCATTATTATTAATGTTTTGTACATATATACATATAAAGTACAGTAATTCTCCGTTGATATTTGGGGTAAGATAATTTCCTATCTTATTTCCCGAGAGTCTCCTCACATTTACAACTACTCCACTCTAGGCCATTCTATTTCACGCCTTCTCGTTCACCTCTTCAGTAAATGTTAGGCTTTCCTAGAAAGGTTGCCATAGAGATATCATCTAAGGGGAAACATTTTTCTACCAAAAAAAAAAAATACATTATTTTTAATAATTTATACAAAGTTTTGGAACCAATTTCTCTGACAACGTCATTTGAGATTAGTACAGATTTTTTATTTTTACTGTTATTACTGTAACAGAGGTAGTATTGTGATCGTTACATTTTTTTTTTTTTTAAGAAATTAATTTTCACTGAATATACACGTACGCTAATATGAATATGAATTAACTTCTCACTGAATATGAAGAAGGGTGTTTTTAGCGAATTGTCTGTTTAAGTTTGTGTGGTATTGTGTGTGTCTGGGTGAAAACAAAATATCTTCAAATCGAAAAATCGTAGGTAGGAAGTTTCGTTTAGATATCTCTTCATTGCATCTGTTATGTGAAACATTGTTCTAATAAAATTAGTGATAAGCTAAATGGAAGCACCTTGGAACAGACTTTCAAGGTTCTAGTCCAGCAGTGTTACCTTTAGATTTAGTAACCTTTAGACAGCTCACTATCCTGTGATGGGCCATGTTCTTTGTTACGAAAAATTTCGTGACCTATTATACCATCAGAGGCATTTTCCGTGGTAGCCTGCTTCATTTTGTGGTCATCGACCGGTTTCGGGCATTCGCCCATCTTCAGGATGCGTTTTTCAGACAGTGTGCCAACACAGACTCGTACAGAGACTTAGTTTCACACTAACTGAGGTATATTTTTAAAATACTAAACTCTTAAACTAGGTAAAGGGATGTGGCCAGATGGGTGGGAAAACACGTTTTGGGTTGTTAAAGGGCAAATTCTTTTCTTACAGTGGACGCGGGGCTCTAATCTTTAAACTCTGTTGTTGGAGGGAGACTTACTTCACAATTAACTAACCAAAATATTAAGAATATACAAAAAATAAAAATAAGATACACAAAATAAATCTAAATAAAATTAAACTAACATTTTAAAATTCATTCATTCGTTTAAAACTGAACGATTTTTTATATAATTAAGTTAAGTTTTCCAGTTCCAAAGAATTAAGAAATTCCAGTCATTCTTTTTCTTTTTCACGCAACCCTCACATGCTCGCAAGCATGTATACCTAATTATTATTTCTTATATAATTAAGTTTTTTATTATGCATCCCACAAACCATGTCACATCATCACTCCCATACATCATCCAAATACGCACTTTTTTTTTTTTTTTAGTAAAGTTATATGTACATAGTAGATTTAAAACTAAAGTAGTAGATTTTAAACATACACCTCAGTTAGTGTGAAACTAAGTCTCTGTACGAGTCTTTGTTGGCACACTGTCTGAAAAACGCATCCTGAAGATGGGCGAAAGCCCGAAACCGGTCGATGACCACAAAATGAAGCAGGCTACCACGGAAAATGTCTCTGATGCTTTCCAGCTCTGCGGAACCAACCACCACAACAAACCTATTATACCATATTTCAATCCATCAATTCATAAAACTTTTACAATTAAACCGTTAATTAAGAATCTTTAGTGAAATTTTTATAATAATTGATAATTTATAAATATATACTGTACTGAATTGAATACAGGGGGGGAACGCAATTAGTTTTTATGCGTGTATTTTGCGATTGTAGTTCAAGTTAGGCCATGACCTCGTATTGATTCACCGGCTATGATTTCCCCCTAACATCATAAACTATGTATCAGTTGATGGGTAGCTGTGTTTGATCGATGTTGATGATTTCCAAAAGAGATATGAAAGTCATTTGAATGAATCTACATATATCCATGAATGGTCGGTTTTTGGATTGATTTACATAGAAAATTTAAGTTTCCATTTTTTTTTTTAATAAACTAATTTTCAGTTTAATTTTTTCTTTATATACAGTAAAGATACATTAATTTTTACTTTACTTTTCAATGCCCATATTAACCGATATTTATTTTCTCGTTTAAAAAAATGAATATGAACTGAGTTGTTAATGAATTTATAGTGAACTCTAATTTTAGATTGTGCTTAGTCTGGTAAAAGTTAATAGTAGTAAATAGTCAAAACAGACTTGATATTTTAATAATTTAACTTTACAATGTCGAGTTTTATATTATTAAATAATATTTCTTGCGGGATTAAGCTTAGCCATTTTTCGACATTAAGTGCATGTTTTGTAATTTTATTTATATCTTTTTTTTTCCGGTTTGACCATGTAGAATATGCATTTTCCGGTGTTTAAAATTTCATTTCTTCTATCTTTTTCCACCATTTTTGTTTCATTTTCCATATGTCCTCATCTATATTCCTCTCTCACATAATCCTTTGGGCTTCTTACCTCCAAGTAATGGCTGGCCTTCCCTTTTTTCCTTCTTCCAGGCGGTATCCAGCCCATAACTTTCCTTGACGTTCTTTTCTCTTTCATCATTTCTGTGTAGCCATACTATATTAATTGCCTCATTTTTGTAGTGTCCACAATTGAATTTTGAACTTTAGTTATTCTTTTCACCACTTCATTTCGAATTTTTTTTCATTCCTTGATATTCTGTACAGACTGCCGCCAAAAGTCCATTTCTGATGCCAATAATTTTGTCTTCATTTTGATGGAAGCGTCCAAACTTCTAAGCCATAGGATTTGATGCTCTCCTGATTATTGTTTTAAAACTTCTACTTCTAGTGTCGGCTATAACCTGTTTATTTCACAGAACTTCATTTAATGTAGAGATTGCCTATTTACTCTAGTTAATCCTTGATTTAATTTTTTTTTATCCTGTCTTCCTTCTTTTGTAATTTTTACTTTCAGATATTTATATTCCTCAGTGAGGCTAATTGTTCCTATTCCTTCTTCCAGTACAAGGTCTTGACTTATTGCTCCTATGGCTAAATAATTTAGTTTTATTCATGTTTAGCTTAACCCCCCAGTTATTATATTCTGTTACTTGAGGCAGCTTTATGTGTTGTGCTCTATGTCAAAACTCAGAAACCTTGTGCAATTGAAATTTAAACTAACTGAGTAACTGCACAATAAATCTTTTTACTTTCTCTCACTCCTAGTAAGGGGAAGTATTGTAATCGTGTCAAATTTTCAATGTCGAGTTTTCATCGGAAATATCCGTTTTGAAGTCCCCTGAGGCCAAAAAAGCGGTTTTACGAAAAATAGTAGGAAGTTCAAACTTGATATTCCGTTTAGGTATCACAATGGGATTTGACAAAACGTTATCTGTCAAAATTCCTCAACCGGAAGTACCACTTTAGTAGTTTTATTTTTTTTAGTTTTTTGCTTTTTCTCAAAAAAAGCTCCTTCTTTCTTCAAACATGGCACATTAACTATACATATAGTGAAACTAGAGTACAGAATTTGAAACATTCCTCTGGGGCAGGGGGAACATTCATTTAAGGGCAGTTACGGGGGAGGGGTGGGATAGGTTTTCATCTAAACTGCTCTTTCAGTTTATTAGACAATTCTATCATCTAAATAATGTTAATTAGAATTAAATATGTTGTTGAAATTCCGAGTTTGAAAAAAAATTGGATGACCGGAAGTGCGTTTACTTTACCACTTTACTAAATGATTTTTTTCACTTTTTCGTAATTTTCTCAAAAATGGCTACGACGATTTTCTTGAAACTTGTTATATGAACTAAACATATAAAGATCTACAACTTTTATTTTACAACATTTCTCTGGGAAAATTCATTTAAGGACACTTTTAGGGGAGAGGTGGGGTCATGTTTTTGTCTAATGTGCTATCATAATAGATTATACAATTCTATCATCCAAAGTTAAATTAATTAGAAATAAATAGATGGCCAAAATTCCGAGTTTCAAGGAAATTTAGTAAACAGGTAGTGCGCTTTTACTGAACAGTTTTTTTTTTCAAGTTTTCGACGAATTTCATTAAATTTGGTACACTAACTATAAAATTCGTCAATTATATATTTTGAGAACTAGAGAAAGTTGTGTGAGTGTTTCACACCAGATTTTTCAGAAAAATGTTTCACATAATAGTGATACCGTTTCTATCTATACAGCAAGCATTCCAAGTTTACAAGAAAATCTTTGTTGTAACCGTTTTCGAGAAAATTCCAAACAAAAAAAAACCTTATTGTGTAAAATTTTACTTCCGGTATAAACGATTTTTTTTTTCAAATTTGAAATTCCATCAATGCTTCTAATTTATATTAATATTAAGTAGGTGATAGAACCATATTTTATATTATTGAAGTTGTACTTTAGAGGGAAGCATAACACTACTGTTGCCCCAGAATCGCCCAGAAATGATGTAATAGATACTTATGTGTGTAGATAGTATACAAAGTTTAAGGAAAATTGTTGGAGCCTTTTTCGAGAAAATTACAAAAAACTAAACAAAAGAATTAAAAAAATAAAATAAAGTCGCACTTCCGGTTGATGGATTATGCCTGAGATCTTCGTGTCGGATGCGGTGGTAGTGCCTAAACTGAATATCAAGTTCGAACTTCCTGTGATTTCTAATTTTTGAGATATTCTGTTAATATTCACACAACACATACGTACATAAAGTTAAAATAATTTTTTTCTGTAATCAAAGGACCTCAAAACACGAAATTTCGATGAAAACTAAATTTCGAAACTTTACACGATAGCAATACTTTCTCTTAACAGGAGTAAGACAAAGTTAGGGATAAAGCTAAATTTACATCCGTCTTAGAAACCTCTAAAATAATTTTCACGAAATTAAAACATTTACGTAATTTTGTTTATTGCAATTACACCCCCATAATTTTCAAGTAATCTTGCCAATGGTTTTTAGTATTTAGTAAATTTCACTAAAATATACTACAACAAATGAAATAACTATCAACAAAATTTAAAAAAAAAAAAAAAAATCAATATGAAAACCATTATAACGTGCAAACTTTACTGAAAGAAAGAAAAACTGTTAGAAAAGTTTTTGATAGAAAACTCGATGAAAAGAGATAGAATAACGGTAATGAGTTAAGGCCAGACAAAGGGGGGGGGTTGCAAAGGCCCCAAGGGTGTCTAGTAAATAATTCATGAACGAGCACGTCCATTAGACTCGTTAGTCAAAGCAGTAATTGCATTCATGGCGTTAGTAGTTGAGGTGTGTCAGATAACTGTCTGATAGACCTTGATCTAACTTAAAGTTAACATCATGACAAATTAGTATGCTAGTATTTCAATCAATCTTTTAAATGTTTTATTTAACTCAATTAATTGACAACTAATTAATAATTGATAAGATGGTTTTAAAATAGATTCCTTAAGTCATATCTTATTAGGATGTTTTTTTTTTTATTTCAATATTGTTCTTAATATTTGGATAGAGAATATCTTTCGTGGATGACATCGATGAATGATCTTCCAGGCTTTGGGCGGCCATTGTCATGCTAACACTTGGATCTTCAGTGTTTCGAGATCGTTTCAATGATTTGTTATCGTGTTATAATAATGTAGATCGAGTTTTGCCCATATTGCAATAGGCTTCTTTAGGATAGTGTTCATTTGATTATTAAGCCGAAAAGTGTTGACATATTAACCTAATTGGGCTTATGTTATTGTCACACCATTGCCATCATACACACTCGCACAGATGTGTACCCATTACAGACGTCATTTTAGGAATAAACACTAGGTAATCACATAATTTGTTAGCTCTACTTCCTAGGTTTTTGCCTTTGAAGTCACTCCCTCTAAAAAAGCTACAGCAATTGTTGCTGCGAGGTCTTTGTTTTTGACGGGGGATATATCCCCCCTTCTATAGAAGACCCAACGATGATAAACATCTCAATCTTTGACAAACTAATCCAAACTTCAAGTTTAATGGTCGGACATTTTTTTTTTAATCCAACACTTCAGCTATTTCGTTTCGTGCTAGCCAGTATAAGCAAGCCCTACATAAAAAATAGATTTTGCCCAATTATATCTTGTCGCTGTTGAACTTTTAATTGAAACATTTCTCCAGGTAAAGTCATTGAAGGGGGCTTTTGGGGGAAGGATGGGGTTATGTTTTCTCTAAACTGCTATATATTAGTTGATTATACAATTCTACCATCTTAATAAAATTAATTATAAATAAATAGATTGCCAAAATTCCGAGTTTCAAAAAAATTAGTAAACCGGAAGTGCGTTTTTACTGAACAGTTTTTTTTTTTTTCCAGTTTTTGCTATTTTCTCCATAGTAACACCGACGAATTTCATAAAATTCGGTGTACAAAATATAAAATTTATCAATCCCAAATTCGAAAACTGAAGTAAGAAAAGGTTGCATGAGTGTATCACCCCAGATTTTTTTTTTTTATTATTCATTTTGGTGTCCCTGTTTTTTTTCGGGAGGTTCTCTTCATTTAAAATCAATCATCGTCAATTGGTCAATTGCCGAACATGATGAATATGAATAAAAGATGTTCTATTTGAAATACCAAAAAAGACTCAAATGGACTTTTCTAGATTCTACTGTGTAATAGGTTCCGAGGAGCAGAGAGAGAGAAACACAAAATTGACAACTAGTTTCTCGCTACTTAGGCCACACTAGAGTGGGAGACTCTGTATATATACAACTGAGCTAGCCCTACAAGGGAACAGTTTTTACAACAGTTAAGAACCAGTTAACAACGAGTCAGCAACCTTCTACTATCTTTCTCATCACTCCAGTCTATATCTCTCGCTACCCAACTTCTATATACTTGTAAAGTCCTTGCAGTTTTTGAGTTCATTTCATTATACAGCGTTCAGCACATATTCTAGTTTATTTTATCTTATAACCCATTCTTTCTAATTTCTCTCTCCTTCTAACACCCATTACAGTATGTACTGGATCCAAGTGGACTTTTAAATTAGTTCAAACTGGTATCAATACCTTTTTTAACTTCTTTATCCCTTACACTTTCAATTGTAAACAAGTTTTTTTTTTTTGTTTACCATTGTTAGAAAGAAGAGAAATAGCAGGTATCTATCTGTCTGTCCACAAAAAGGAACATCTCTTTTAGTAAATGTAATACTATCTGATCTGGATCTGCAAGGGTGTTTGTTGTATACTGAACAAGTTGTAGCAAGTAGGGTGTGAGGAATATAACCCTAAAGTAGGTATAAATAAACATTAGGGTTCTAGTGGGCCCTAGCAAACTGTGTCTACATCATTATATCAATCTATAAAGTATGGTACAGTTATCTGTAGTTGTTCACTTGTACTATCTGTAGTGTAGATTTTGTTTTGGTATTAAACTTGTACGAACAAGGTTCTCACAAAGGAATTTAACAGGCTTCCCTCCAATGCCGGATTAACCAGATAGCAAGGTGCTTTCAGAGTTGTAAATTTTTTTTTTTTCCTAAGTAAAACAGGCTTTGTCCTTTCTCTTACTGCACGATCGCAATACTTTCTCTTACCAAGAGTTAAAGAAAGTATAAACAAATCACACAACTTTCTCTTATTGAAATAATTAGAAATATAATAAAACTGAAAAATTTTCTTGAAACTTTTGGTTGACCTTAACATGACTCCATATGACATGTATAGGTATCATTCCTATTGGTTTTTAGGACATGAGCCAGGATGTGCCTATATTCTGTACTAACCGTAGCACTTTTATAAAACTAATATTTCTTGTTTTCTTAAAACTGAAATATCCGTTTACAAGTTAGCCTAATGACATCGATTTTAGGGAAAACTCTTTTGAAAATCAATGTTACCGGGAAAAATGGTTCAAATAAAACATTGAAAATTGAAAATGTTTTTTCAAATAAAACAAACAAATAAAATTGAAAATGTAATTAGTATTCCAAAGATATGGAAAAAATGTTTACATCCGTATTCTTGTAAATTACTAAGAAACTTTCACTGGAAAGTCATACTTCCAGTTGACGGATTTTGACCGAAACTTTTATATCAGATGGAATGTTTAAATGAAATATCAAGTTAGTGCTTCCCATCTGGGTTTGTTCGTTTTTGAATTTTTTTTTTAGTTCTTTCTCTCACATACACAATGCGCACACACAAAACCCCACACACCTTCAAACTAAACGCAAACATTTTTTTCCATATTTTAGAAGATTTAAAAACTCAATTTAGAAAAAAACATTTGGAACGATCCCACTATTTCCTTCTATACTATATTAAGTGGAAAAATAAGAAGATAAAGCCCTGCCTTCATTACAAATATCTATTTTGTTTTCTTAAAACAATAATGTTTGCGTTTGTTCTCATTCGTAATGGGTTTTAGGTGTCAACTCTCAGGGGAATTTGTGCCTCATTTTTAGAAGTAAGCAAAAGCCATCAGTCCTTAATTTCATTTCTTATTACTTCGTATTTCTTACTATCTCTACACCTTTTTCCATCACTAGCTAATGTTTTTTTCCCCTACACAGAATATTTTCTGCCATCTCTAAATCTTAAAAATAAATATATATATATTTTTTTTTCTGGCTGAATTTAATCTTAAACCAACTAGTATGGAATTAATATGACGAATAGACTTATATATGGATATAAGGAATTAAAGTAAAATGGTAAAAGATGAAATTCTATGTCATGAATAAAATTTTTTGATAATATATTATTTACCAAAAATAATTTTTACTTTCTTTTCTTACTCCTGCTATCGTGTCAAATTTTTGAAATTGATTTTTTTTGACCGGAAATACATGTTTTGAAGTTCTATGAGTGTGTGTATATCAACACGAGGAAACCAACTGTGGTATATACACCCGTAATAGGTCTCTACTAAGCACTCTGATACTAAGATTTCGTGCAATCCATCAATGGAGTGCGAGCCATTACCTTATGTAGGTGTTGGGGGCTGTGTGTGGATCTAAGGTCAAGTTGGCAGGAAAGACAGCATGTGTATCATTCCCTTCCCCCTCAAAAAAATGGGGGGCCAGTTCGACGAACAATACTATAATTAATGAGGCGATAAATATTTATCAATAAACTAGTACTTTTCTTCTTATTCAATCAAAAAACCGTTATAATATCATTTTGAAATTTCTTATAGGAATCATGTTTTCATTCATTACTTGTAAAATATCGCTCACAGAAAAAAACCGTTCAAGTAAATTTTTCTTACAAAAAATAGAGGAATCTATTTCTTAAATAAAAACCACACCTCCCCATTTGAAAAAATGAAGTTGGTGCTTGTGTCTCGCTTCTGGAAGCACCAAAACAAATTTGCAAATTAATTTTGGATTTCTAACGAAAAACTATGGGGACACGTATTTTTTAGTTTTTTCTAGCTATCTTAGTTTCCGATAAAAAGTCGTTATCCATATACCTTGGGACACCCTGTATATTATATATATATAATCATTTGGAACTTATTTACTCATTACTCGTTAAGCAAGCTTTAGCATATGGGTCGGCCGTGTTTGTAATCATTAAAGAGCATGTGGCATCTACTACAGGATTGTATGAATTCAAAAAAGGTGCCAACATTTTATTTACTTGAGAAATTTAGATTTTATATATATATAGAGGTACCATCTAAATTTCTGAGTCAGAGAAAAATTGGCGATATTTTTTGGAACTTCTGGAGCAAATTTATTTAACCTTCTCATACAGGGTCCTTATATATTTGCTGTTCCGCACTGTTCCACCAACATATCGCGCAGCACCTGCTCTAGGGGCGGGCAACCCGGACATTTGCCCGAGGCACCAAAACTATAAATTTGAGAAAAATTTTGATGTGTTAAATACTCAATTAATAGAAAATTTCACATATCGATTTTTTTTCGTTCGCTAAAAATTTACAGTGCATAGCAAATTCATATTAAGTCTAAAAGGACAATGCTTAAACTTGTTTGACCAGGCATATACTTTTCTGAACAGAATAGCATTAACATGCGAGCAGAGCGCTGCTTTAGCTTGTGTTTGAAAACGCATAGACTTGCTTAAAAAAAAATATATATATATTCTTAAGGGGCTGCAATTTGTTTTTTGTCCGGGGCGACGTAACCGCTAGAGCGGCGGTGAATTAGGCAAATGCATTAGGTTCCAAGTTGTTGTCGAAAACGAAATGACGTAGCATCTTGTGAATAACAGTAATAATACTATACTATATTCAACAACCTTAAAAAAAAAACTATTTTGTAATATGGTTGTATTTTTACTATTTCTTATTCTTGTTTAAGAGGAAGTATTGGAATTGTATCAAATTTGTACCAAATCGTGGTCTCTAAGTTTGTCTCTGTGTGTATGTGAACATAATATCTCAAAAGCGAAAAGTGCCGGAAGTTCCAACTTCCTTTTAGATGTTATCACTTCAACTGACACGAAGGTTATTTCTAGGCAAGACCATCAACTGGGTGTTGACTCTGCGGAATGATTTTTAAATCTTTTTTTCGTGATTTTCTCGAATAAGGACTGTAACGATTTTTCCTTTTAAACTTTGTATCCTATCTACATACATAAATATCTATCACTTTTATTCGTAACATTTTTCTGGGAAATTAATTTTTTGGGGGGGCTCTAGGGGGGGCAGTAGCGTTAAGCTTACCTGTAAAGTACCACTTCGGTACAATATATGATTCTACCACCTGGATTAGATTAGATTGAAAACGGGGAGGGCAAGCCTCATTCCACTGCGACCTCCTTTAAGAGGTCTATTGTGGATCCCCTAAAATCATAGCACATCCTTCAGTTTCGACCTCTTAATCAGGCCTAGCAAAGCTGTAAGCTGCTCCGTCATGAAGCTAGTGGCTTCGGGACTACTTGTCCCCACCTGTAGAAACCTTATCCTCATCACAAAGGAAAGGTGTACCGGGGTTTCCTCCTCGGTCCTACAGTATCAGCATACCGCATTATTTGCAAGTAGTAGTTGGTGCATGTGCCTATTCAGCCTACAATGCCCTGTTAATTGGCCCACTATTAGCTTTATATCCCTTCGGCATGGCTGATTAGGTCCCTGGTAAACTTAGTTAAATGTCTTTAAATAAAGAATTTAGGCTGCCTCTGCCTTGGTGTTCTTTCCCACCATTGCAGACGCTGTGCTTCTATCCATTCCTTCATAAAAGCTTGAATCACGCTTCTGGGCATTATTCCCGTGCAACCCCGTTTCCAATCGTACTTTAGGGGATCTTTTTAGACCGTACCTACCCATTCGGGTTTACCGGTCCCCCGTTGCAAGCAACGGGATCGTTGTGGTGATCACATTATGTCACACTTCACTCCCAGACGCTAGAGAAGGCACACTCTAGCAGGCTCTGGTAAACCGCGCACATCCAGCAAATGCGCATCCAACTACGGGCTGGCTCCAGGGTTTATTTTATATTGCGAGTCTCCTCCCCCTCAACTGATGACCGCAGTCTTTGGAGTTATTGACTAAACCACGACCACTACGAATCCTACCTCAACTGCAAGCAATTGGCTCGGAAAGTAGCTTGCGCCCGTAGTTCGGTATTTCAACTCTAACGAGCTAGCGTGACTGATCGCACGCCTGATGGATCTACAGATTCCATCTACTGATTCCTGTCCATTGCCTGAAGCACAGGGGTACAGTGACCCAGGATACTTGCAGGCAAGGGGAAAAGATCAGGATGGGTTGGGGGAGGGAATCCCCAACCTGGAGAACCAGAGGCTGATTGCACCCCGAAGGGTGGGCGATGGAGGCGCCACAGACCAACGCCAAAGGAGTCTCCTTTCTCGGCTGTGAGTAAGGAATCCCCCAATAAAGGAGTCTCCTTTCTCGGCTGTGAGAAAGGAATCCCCCATAGTTGTCTCTAGAAGCACGCAGTACGCTCCTGGGCATGTAGCTTGTGAGAGATTGGGAGATGGCGGAACTATTCTCGAAGGCAAACCAACCATCCCCCGCCCACCTAACAGAGACAACTTGGACCTCTGCTGTCATCATTACGAGTCCTCGACCCCCACGATACCTTTCCTCAACACGTGAAACGGAGCAAGCTCCGCCCGGGCTGATTCACGACCAGTGGGTATCATTTGTAGAAGGACAAGTCCCCTACTTAAAGGCCTAGAATGGTCACCGGCCCGACCTTGGACAGTTACCTGTCCAAAGCCTATAGTTTTACAACACCCTCCTGGCAAGGTTGGGACACTCCATGCCATTCAGATGATGCGGGTATTCTGTACCCAAACGCTCCTGGGCAGGTAGCTTGTGAGAGATTGGGAGATGGCGGAACTATTCCCGAAGGCAAACCAACCATCCCCCGCCCACCTAACAGAGAAACTTAGACCTCTGCTATCATCATTACGAGTCCTCGACCCCCACGAAACCTTTCCTTAACACGTGAAACGGAGCAAGCTCCGCTGGGCTGATTCACGATCCCGTGGTACCATTTTGTAGAAGGACAAGTCCCCTACTTAAAGGCCTAGATTGGTCACCGGCCCGACCTTGGACAGTTGCCTGAACAAAGCCTACGGTTTTACAACACCCTCCTGGCAGGGTTGGGACACTCCATGCCGATCAGATGATGCGGGTATTCCGTACCCAAAAACGCTCCTGGGCAACCCGCAGAAAGGCTTGGGGCCTACAAAAGTATCCTTCAAGCCCTTCCTCGCCAGGGCGTCTGCCCTATCCTTGCTAAGGAACCTGCCATGTCCCGGCATCCAGGTGAGTGTCAACTAATTTCGAGCACCCACCTCGGTAAAGGAGGATTCTACCTCCTATATAATATTAGTATATACTAGAAACACTGGTAGAATTCCAAATTTGAAGCAAATCGGATAAGCGATTTTACAGAAAAAAAAAGGTTTTTCCGAAATTTCTGGAATTTCTCCAAAAATGATTTCTGGGGTTTTATCTGTCGTAGAATGCATATTTTTCTGATGTTTCTGACCGGTTTTGGTTTTCCGGATTCGTCGTCAGGGTAAAATTATCAAATTCGTGTAGAATGTTTCTATTACACACTACACTTGTTGATTGTATGCGGTAGGTTATAAGGTTATGTTACTATGTGTGTGTGTGTGTGTTTAATAACAAAAATGGAATGATTATATATTATGAATGGACATTAGAAATTGATGTATAATAAATAGCTTGTGGTGTATTAAATAATATAATACATTTGTGGGGTTAAATTTCAAACAGTTTAGGAAAGTATTTTTATTTTAGTGCAGCCAACTTTGTCCATATCTGGTTTGCTTTATTTACAAACATTAATGTTGCATATTATTTTATCAAGACGAAATATTCTTTTCACTCTACATACCTTTTGTACTACTTATAACAAGTCATACTATCATTTGTTTGTATGAGGGTTAAAGTCTTTGGAAAAGCAGTTTGAAAGAAGAAAATCCGCTTTTTTTTTACCAATTCACAAATCTTGAGTTTTCCGTAAATACTACAAAGTTAGTTAATTATAAAAAACAATATCTAAATCAATAACAACTAGGTAGTGATAATTCTTTCAATTATGGATTATTTTTTAAAATTTAAACGAATTAGCTCTAAAAAAAAAACAATAAAGGAAATATTCAAATTATAATAAGGAAAAGGAACCTGGGGAGAGGAGGAGAAGTTTTGTTGTGGCATCGAGGCGAAAATAAAATGTACATCCGGTTCGTTAGTCATCAGGAAGTAACTATCTGGAAGGATTCCACTGTTAACATGACCAATTACTGTGAAGTTCGTTTCTTATCTCTAAGCAGGGATCTCCCCCTTTAGTTAGCGACCCATACTCTTCTATGTTGTCTACATTTTTATACGTTTCTCATTTTTTTTATGTCACTTATTTTGTTCTCATTTAAATTATACAATATAATTTTTTTTTTTTTAATTTTTAATTCTTAATTTGAGGATATAATTGTGAGATTTCAATGGTTGTCGTGAGATGCATTTTGCCCATACTTGCCTTATTTATAACTTGAGTATTCACAATTTATATTTATTTACTATGAGTAGGGTAGTTAGGTATGTTCTGGGCCAGGGGCTATGATACTAGTCTTGGGGGTTGCAAGAGCGCTGCTGCCATCACCCAATCTGATGACCTTAATTTAAGAACTCATCCAAATCAATGAGCTTAATCGATGACGTCATCCCATAATTACAAATTATATATTAAATTATAAATATAAATAAATTATATATTAAATTATAAATAAAATAAAATTATAAATAATTAAATAAAATGAAATAAAAAAGTTGTGTTACCTGGAATCGAACCTCAAGTGTTGAGTCAGGAGTTGATCACGCCAACCACTAGACCACACGGTCATTTAGTTCAGAATAGTAAATTGTCATATATAAGTGTGTGGCTTTGGGAGGTAAACAAATAATGCAAGTTAAATGATATATCCGTTATTAATCGGTTTTATTTAACAACATTTAATGTCTGATACAGCCATGTTAAATATTGATTATTGTTAATAAATGCTGATGCAAAACGTCTAACAAATATATTGGTTATATATATGGCAATTATGTGAGAATAAAGTAACAATAATACAAGTTAATTTACATATCTAAAACACAACATTTTAGCAACACAAAAACATTAAAAAAACATTATATAGCAAACTAATTAAGTTAAAAACTAATGATGATAGAATAAGGAGACAAGTTAATTGATATATCTGCAATCCCTCCCACCAAAATAATAATGTAAAACATTGTTTAAATATATATTAACACAGGAAACTAGATTGAGTGTGAGTCACATAATGGTGATTCTTTGTGTTGGAATAAGGTAAAAAAATAAACAACTTAATTGATATATCATAAACACCATAGGTACGTTAAATACCCGAAGTCTAACAAACAATTAAATAAACCTTTTTTGATACAATTACTTAACGTAACATTTTAAACATACAAAAATATTAAGATTGAGTAGGTGGAGGTAAAAACAAGTTAATTTTTACATACCTTTTAAGTTGGTGTTAAAACGTTATAAATAATAAATAGCTCATGGTGATTGATTAAGGCAAAAAAAAATCTGCAAACCTTGCAAACGCCTCTATTGATGCAATTACATAACATTTGGTGAATATGTGAGAAAAGTGTAATATTAATAAATGCTTAAACGTACCCTATAAACATCACTATACCTACCACATAATGGGGGTGGGAATAAGGGAAAAAAATAATACAAGTTAATTGATATATCTAAAACATAACATTTTAGACACAAATAATATTACAACGTGATATATATATATAGCAAACTAATGGTAATTATGTGGGAATAAGGTAAACCAATTTATTATTCTATTTAACATTATCTAACACCATTTTAGACACAAAAAAATATTAAAATCATACCAATTGAGGAAAAGAACTAATGGCAATTTTGTGAGAATAAGTAAGGTAAAAATGTAGTCTACACACAAATATTTAACACTATTTTAAACATACAAAATAGTAAGATTGAATAAACTGCTGGAGGGGGTAAAAACAAACAAGTTAATTTTACATACCTTTTAAGTTGGTGTTACATTTTAAACTAAAACGTTATAAATAATAGCATTGAGTTAAAAAACTCATGGTGATTGAGTAAGGTAAAAAAATCTGCAAACCTTCCAAACACAGCATTTTCTTAGGTTCAAATAATACAAAATGACATATCTAAAAACACAGCATTTTCTTAGGCGCAAATAATATTAAAAAAATCAATATAGCAAACTAACGGCAATTATGTGGGTGAAAAAAATAATACAAAATGGTATATCTAGAAACGCAACATTTTCTTAGGGCACAGATAAAATCATTATAATATGGCAATGGAGGTATAAAACTAATGGTAATTATGTGGGAATAAGGTAAAAATAAAACAAGTTAATTTACATATCTAAAACATAGCATTTTATTTTATAAGTGTAAACATAATTTAATTTAAACATGAACATAAACATATAACAATTTTATCAGCCGCCACCAAGTCGCCACGCATTGGAGGAATATGAAACGGCATGACAAAGTAGGATGTTTGCGTTTCTAGATATACCATTTTGTATTATTTTTTTCACCCACATAATTGCCGTTAGTTTGCTATATATAATGATTTAATTTTATTTGCGCTTAAGTAAATGTTGTGTTTGTTTTCCCCACTATAATTACATTCTTTTTTATGTTTAAGATGTTTTCACATACATAATTACCACTAGTTTGTTTGTTTGTGTGTCTATGATGATGTGTTTTAATTTATTTGTCTATTCTCATATAATCGCCTTTTTTTATTAAATTGTTATACCTTGTTTTACATTATGTGACTCACAATCTATGTTATTAATAGTTTGGTGGAAGATTTTATTACCTTATTCAATCATCATTAGTTTTAACTCAATTAGTTTGCTATATAATGTTGTGTTTTAGATATGTCAGTTTATTTGTATTATTTCCCCACCTCCATTATATGGTATAGTGATGTTTATAGGGTACGTTTAAGCCACTTTTCTCACATATTCACTAAAATGCCATGTAATTACATCAATAGAGGTGTTTATTCAATCGCCATGAGCTATACGCCAATTTAAAAGGTGTGTAAAATTTACCTCAGCCTATGTATGTTTAAAATGTTAAGTTAAGTAATTGCATCAAAAGGGTTATTTATTAAAGATATGTTAATATATTTGGTTTGTTAGACTTCGGGTATTTAACATATCTGCGGCGTTTATGATATATCAATTAGGTTGTTTTTTTTACCTTATTCCAACACAAAGAATCACCATTATGTGACTCACACTCAATCTATGCTATTAATATTTTGGTGGAAGGGATTGCAGATATGTTAATTAACTTGTCTCCTTATTCTAGTTTTTAACTTAATTAGTTTGCTATATAATGTTTTTTTAATGTTGTGTTTTAGATATGTCACATATTCACCATTAGTTTGCTTGTTGTTTTGTAACTTATTTATTTTTTATCTCCCACCCACATTGGTAATAATGTTTATTGTGTAGATATATCAATTACATAATCACCATTTCAAGTGTCTATCAATTATTAAAAGATACGTTAAAAATGCCCTATAATCACCTATAATTGTTGTTAACTAATGTGAAATAATAAAAAAGATATGTTCCCAAGGGTCACATACTTATATATGATAATTTACTACTATGAACTAAGTGACCGCTTTGGTCTAGTGGTTTGCATTGCCGTCTTCTGATTCAACAATTAAGGTTCGATTCCAGGTTAAACAACATTTTTATTTCATTTTATTTAATTATTTATAATTTATTTATATTTATAATTAAATTATTTATAATTTAATTTATATTTATAATTTAATATATAATTTGTAATTTAATAGTCTTCGAATTGGATGATGGGATGACGTCATCGATTAGGCTCATTGATTTGGATGAGGGAGCGCCCTCGGTCTCGACCAAAAAAAGTATCATAGCCATTGTGCCAGAACATATCTAACTACCCTACTTACAGGTATCAAAGAGAGGAGTTTTTTTGGCGACATATCATATAACCGTTAGTAAGACTATGGCAAGTCAAAACTACCTCTTCTTGTCATGTACTTCTTTATTGAACTATCCCAGCTGTAGACACTCTCTTTTATTTCTTAAGAATCAATTGCATTATTTAAGAAACAATACAAAAAAAAAGTGTTGCATCATATTCCATTTATTTGATAAATAATGATTATTGATGAGAAACTAAGAGTTAATTCGGTTAAGATTTAGGGTCAAGATAATTGTAGTAGATAGAAGATAAATCTAATGTTGAAGCAATATAAATAATTTCTTATGGAAAATTAAAGAAACTGTGACCAGATTTATTTGATTAACTATAATAGTATTAAATGTTTACTTTGTTTCCCTGTAAAATGTTATACTAGCGAACATTTATAACATTTGCTATATAATTTATTGTGTTTAGATATTTCCTTTCATTTTGAAATATTATACAACATTATATTCAGTTATTTTGTTACTTTTTAACAAATTATAATATAGTTAGTAGTTTAGGAAATAGTGGAAGATTTATGAAAAGTATAATAAATCAATTGTGGGGTACATAATGTAGGTACATAAGTTTGGATAACTATTATACAAGTTTAGTACATACATTTCGAGATTTATTTAGTTAAAAACTCTTGGCATACGGAACAAATACAGATTGTTTTGTGATTTATATTGCCCCCATCCAGCTTGTCACTACCTAATTTTTTTTTTTTTTTTTTTAAGATTTATTCATTGTTCAATAGTCGTGTTAAAGTCCGTAATTAAAATTGTGATTTTTATTAGAAAATATTGTTTTTATAACTTGTAAATATATTGTTTGTACACTTGTATGATTGTATTTCATTTGCAATAAATTAGAAAAATAAATAAAACTCTATTATAAATGACGTGAAAAAAATCACATCACTTTGTCTTATTGCAATAATCTATATAAGTATATGTAAATTCAGCATCCGTATGTTTGTGGCCGCAAAACTCAAAAAGTAGTCGATGGATTGACTTGAAATATTTTTACACAACGTTACATTTCTATATATGAGTGTTTATATATACTTTTTATTCCAAAGTTCCCACGGAAACGGGAAATTCCGTGTGTTTCGTGAGTTTGGCAGAAATAGACAGACGCAAACGCGTTACGATCGCGGCGCGCTCTCTGCCAAAGATATTCTGCACAGAATACAGAAGAAACGCAATCATGGCATGGATTTCACAGAAGAAATATACAATGAAGCGCTAATCTTAATTGAGGATCTTTGTCTTACAATTTGTGAAAGTTGTGGGCATTATTGAGAGTAACAATACCGAATAGGTCGATCAATGCAACATTCGAGAGAAAACAGCTCAGAGAGCAATTATACACCAGAAATGACTTACAGATATTCGTCCAAGAAAATACACTGAAACTCCTTCAAGAACAAAAGATTGCATTTGATACCATCATACAAGCTATGACCAACCAATGCGGTGGATTTACTTTTTGGACGCTCCAGGTGGAACTGGAAAAAACGTTCTTAATTTTCTTAATCCTGGCAAAAATCCGTTCAAATGGCCATATTGCGTTAGCACTTGCTTCTTCAGGTAATGCTGCTACGTTGTGGAAGGAGGTAGAACAGCGTATTCAGCTCTTAAAAACATTCTTTCAGTTAAAAACGATTTTTCTTTCTTTCCTTTCAGTTCACAGCAACGCAAAGAAGTGTATTAAATTGAATGATGAATCTTGCTGAATCTATGTTAACTATCATACTTCTATTTACTTCGCTAATAATTAAAATCAGACTGAGCCACAGCTAAGTGTAATGGAATCGTTTAATGTGATTCCTGATGTAGTAGATGTCTTGAAGAGGGCGGAAGTTAGTTTAGGGATTTGGAAGTTAGTGCTCGAATTATTAATACGGATTTTATAAAAATAAACTGTATTTGAACAATGATTTTAACGTAATCAACAAAATACTTAGAAATAAATAGAAGATGAATTAGCATGATAAAATAAACGCACCAAGATGCACAACTAAAGACAATAAGTTTGAAATAAAACTGTATAGGGACGCGTAAACTGCTGCTCGTATATGTAGACGTACTCGTATAATCGTATATGATATAATCCTCCCCTCTTCCAATGGGGCGAGTTTATATGCTGGTGTTGGCCACACTCACACCAAGACATCTGTCCTAGTGTGCGACCATTGTAGTTTGGCGACCACCGACCTAGGTCAGTGGCCAGCCTTATCGGCGCTTGCTTTTGATGGTAGGGCACCTACCCTTGGCTTGTTTGTTTGGCCGCAGTCTTGTTTTGAAGTCAGTCAGCTGGCCAGGCCACTAGTTGTAAATTATTCTTTCTTTGTTGGGTTTGACATTGCTATGACTTTGCCAATGTCAAATGATTTTACCATGTCATTACATCACATCGGTAAAATCATTTGACATTGGCAAACTCATAGCAATGTCAAACCCAACAAAGAAAGAATAATTTGCAATTAGTGGCCTGGCCAGCTGACTGACTTCAAAACAAGGCCGCGGCCAAACAAACAAGCCAAGGTAGGTGCCCTTACATCAAAAGCAAGCGCCGATAAGGCTGGCCACTGGTTGTAAATTATTCTTTCTTTGTTGGGTTTGACATTGCTATGACTTTGCCAATGTCAAATGATTTTACCATGTCATTACATAAGCATGGCCGGGTTTAGCTAGTAAAATATAAATAGAAATATATTTTTCAGATTTTTTCTGCGTTAAAATCGTTTAAATAATCTTGGCATAAAAAAAGGAGGTAGTGTATGAACAAAATTTGTTCTGTGCAAGTCTATGTTATCACATTGTTTTAACAAAAATATCCTGATGATGGGCGTGCGCCCGAAAACTGTTGATGGCCACTAAAAAAAAAAACAGGCTATCATGTAAAATATCTGTGATGCATTGAATAATCAATTTCAAATGGAACATGAAATGACATTAAAATTTGATATGATGGCAGTTATTCCACTTATCACTGTAAGAAAAGTAAAGATTAACAAATTATTTAATTATTATAAAATCTTATTCTAATAGAAATAATATTTTATATATAATAAAGTTTGTATTATATTTACTCTAAAAGTTATATGAACTAGTTGGGGAACATTGACCAGTCAATCCTGGAACTGTTGAGTTAATTAAATACCTGAGTTGATAGCTTTACTGGGTCATTTAAATTACCTATTAAAACCACTAACTATAAACCATAAAATCCATTATAAATAGAAGATTTTATAATAATAATGAATTTGTTATACAGAATTTTAGGAAATTTTACAATTAAATGTATAATAAGTAAATTTACGACAATAAATTTGAGGGGGGGGAAACATTTGGTTTTTAATTAGATTATTAAGTTAAAAGATGACGCAATGTAATATTTCACGTCAGACAATATTTCCTGTTATAGAACACTATAAAAATAGTTCTTTATGTACCTTTATGAATTTTTAGCGATATTGCAGTCAGTACTAAACATTTTTTCTATGATATGAATTTCTATGAATATAAGAGATTTTTTTTTACTATCTTTCATTACTTTCTCTTACTTCTAGTAAGAGGAAATATTGTAATTATGTCAAGTTTTGTATATCAAGTTTTCATCGGAAATTCACGTTTTGGAGTCCCCAGAATCTGAAAAAGTAGCTTTTTAAAAAAATTGTCTGTATGTGCACAGCATAGCTCAAAAACGAAAAATACCAGAAAGTACAAACTTAACATTCCGTTTACTTATCGTACAGTAAGTTAACTATTAAAATTCCTTAACCATAAGTTCCACTTAACTGATTAAATTTTTCAGTTTTTTTTTTTTTGCAATTTTCTCGATAATCGACTCCCACGATTTTCTTTAAACTTATTAAATAACCACGACACATGAGAAGAGCTACATTTTTTTATTTGAAACCTTTCTCCGGGAAAAATTTATTTCAAGTGATATATTAATAAACACTTATTAAGGGGAAGTAAAATTAACATTATTTTTGAGCCACCTTATAGTACAGTTGTTGTTTACACACAGCCATTGTTTGAGGTATGTAACAGCAAACCAAAGAGAAGCTCAGCAAAGAGAAAAGAAACAAAAACCAAAACCACTCTCTCGGACTGGAAGTGGGAGAACCTGTATAAATATAGCGACGGACAGTCCATAAACGCAGTTGAAATCAATTCAGTAAATCCAATCGCTAGGTGTCATTCTCATAAACACTACCTTAAAAATTCCTCTATTGTAAAGTCCAGGTAGGGGATGATGTAACAGCACCCAAAGAGAAGCTCAGCAACCAAAGAGAGCAAAGAGAAGCTCAACCACTCTCTCGGACTGGAGTGGGAGAAGCTGTATAAATATAGCGACGGACAGTCCTATATTTATATTGTAATGTTTGTATTGTAATGTCCAGCCAGTCTGAACCATTGTTAACTAAGTCTTCTTTTTATATCATCAACCAGACCTAAATTCTCTCCACCTAACACATCCATTATATTGGTAATAAAATGGATGTATTAGGTGGGGAGAACTTAGGTCTGGTTGATGATATAAGAAGAAGACTTGGTTAACTAATATATTAATAAATAGATACAGCCTGCCTGGACTTTACAATACAGGAATGTTTAAGGTACAGTGGTATGAGAATGACACGTAGCCATTGGATGTACTGAACTGATTTCAACTGTGTTTATGGACTGTCCGTCGCTATATTTATACAGTTTCTCCTATTCCAGTCAGAGAGAGTGGTTTTGGGTTTTGTTTCTCTTCTCTTTGGTTGCTGTTACCATACCTAAATTATCTCCACCTAACACATCCATTATAAGGTAAAATCAGCTATAAGCTAAAGTCGAAATATAAAGCTACATATAAAGTCATCAGAGATATTTTCCGTGATAGCCTGTTTTTTTTTTTGAGGTCATCGACCGGTGTTGGGCGTTCGCCCATTATCAGGATGCTTTTTGTCATAACATAGATTTGTACACAGCAAATTTAGTTGATACATTGGTCTTTAAATGTTTTTGTTACGGCCCAACTAGTCTAAGAGGGGTGTTGGAACCTGAGTGGGAAAAAACACATATTTCTATCTTTAATGGGGCATATTGTCCCCTTAAAAAATGAAAACATCCAACACGGGGGATGTATAATTTAAACTACGTTTTCTAAAGGAGATTTACTTAATATTTAATTACCCACACTGTGTTACTATTATATTTATTTATTTATAACAGCGCGAAAGAACACTGTATCAGCCGTGGGGTACTCACAAGAAATTATAAAATACGGGTTGAATGATCGTAGAAAGTATAGATAAATAAATAATATGTTGTTAAACAATGAATCAATCTATATAATTTGCTCTGTACAAATCTATGTTATCACAGTGTTTGACAAAAAGCATCCTGATGATGGGCGAAAGCCCGAAACGGTCACAAAAAAAAGCAAGCTGTCATGGAAAATATCTCTGATGCTCTCCAGCTTTGCGAAACCAGCTACAACAAATATAAATTCAATTTATAGAATCTGTTAATAATTCTTAACCGTATTAATTATCTGTAAAGAGTGTAAGATAAAAATGTATTCACTACAAGATATGGATCTATAAAATGTTAAAAAATAAACTTCAGTAACAGATTATGTTGTCCCACTTAATACCGAACAAGTTACATATGTGTGCCAAATGGGTCCTTCTATTTTTCCCAAAGTACTTTAGTAGATTTATAGAGTAAAACGTTCTTTCGATCAACGGAGACCATTGTCCACTCTGGAAGATATTTATGTTCTTAAAGGGGTAAACTGTTATAATAGGGCAAAATTAACTCCTACAGTTACAAAGTGTAACTAATGGCGAAAGACATTCTCTTATATGGTCACAATAGTTAGTTTACATTGATTTATTGATTGTTAATAGTCTATTTATTTAGTGTTGAATTAAAGTGATTGCTAATATTTCGAGTAAATATTTCGGTCAATTAATCATTTAATGTATTACTTTCTCTTACTCCTAGTATTGTAATCGTGTCAAACCTAAGTTCGATATCGAGTTTTCACCGGAAATATCCGTTTGAGGTCCCCCGAGTCAAAAGTGGTTTTAGCAAATGGTCCTGTGTGTGTGTGTTTGTATGTGGTGTATGTGACAGATAGCTCATAAACAAAAAATCGCATAAAAGTTCGAACTCCTGATATTTCCGTTTCGGTATCACGATATGATCTGACAGAGACTTATCTGTCAAAATTGCTCAACCGGAAGTACCACTTTACTAGCTAGTTTTTTTGCTTTTTTGCAATTTTTTCAAAAATGTCTCTGACGATTTTCTTCAAACTTGGTATATCAACTACACATACAAAGAGCTACAACTTTTATTTGAAACATTTCTCCGGGAAAATGCACTGAAGGGCACTATCGGGGGAGGGGTGGGGTTAGGTTGTCATCTAAAGTGCTATTTCAGTTTATTAGACAATTCTGTCTTCTAAATAATGTTAATTAGAATTAAATATGTTGTTGAAATTCCGAGTTTGAAAAAAATCGGATAACCGGAAATGCGTTTACTTTACCACTTTACTAAATGATTTATTTACTTTTTCGCAATTTTCTCAAAAATGGCTCCAACGATTTTTTTGAAACTTCGTATATAAACTAAACATGCAAAGATCTACAACTTTTATCTAAAACATTTCTCTGGGAAATTTCTTTTAAGAGCACTTTTAGGGGAGGGGTGGGGTTAGATTTTCATCAAAGTGCTATCCTAGTTCATTATACAATTCTATCATCCAAACATAATTAGTTAGAAATAAATAGATGGCTGAAATTCCGAGTTTCAAGAAAATTAGTAAACCGGAAGTGCGCTTTTACTGAACAGTTTTTTCAGTTTTCGACGAATTTCATTAATTTGGTACACAAACTATAAAATTTGTCAATTATCATTTTGAGAACTGGAGTAAGAGAAAGTTGTGTGAGTGTTTCACACCAGATTTTTTTTATTTGTCTAGCATGTTCTTATTATCAGTTTTTATTATTTTCTTTTAATTACGACGCAACAACATCTGTGGTCATTGGCGCCCGGTGCCTTCTCAGTGCACTACCGGCTTCAAAACAGTGTTCACTCGTTACAGACAACACTGCCCATCACCGGTCTGTGAGCTATAGAGGCTCCTAGGAAGAAAAAAATCTAAGGATAGCACGGCTAGACTGGAACCCGGGTCCTCCGCGTGTAAGTCCAGTACGCTAACCACCTAGCTATTCCCTTCCCTTGTTTTTTTATTCATTATTGTCAATAAATACTGTTGAATAAAATAATGAAAGATTTTCTTCTTACTTAATAGACTACTAATGCTCAAAATATACTTCCACGTCAATTGAAATAATATTGTTTAAATACAAGTATAATATCTAAAAAATATATCAAATTTACTTTATTTACATTTAAGTTAATAAAATTTATTACAACATTATATTAGTTAGTTAACTTAGCATGTTCTGTCAAAATTTCGTGACAAAGAAAAATGTAATATAATTCATTTTATACAAATATTTTGTTAGTTTGTTTACAATTTATTATATTTCTTATAAAAAGGATCAATATAAAAATGCTTTTCAGATATCAAATCACAAATAGACTTTCTTGTATCAAATATAGTTTTTAAATCAAGTTACACATTGTATATTGTTATTGTTACTTTATTTCTATTTTGTTTTTTTATTTGTTTTATTAATTCTTTTGTTACATATAACAACTGTAAAAAAAATTATTTGTTTAACATGTGGAAATATGTTACTCACTTTCACTCGAATGAGCAAAATTGAATGGGCCATCAGACCTGTCATGTGATATTCTTTGATTGCTCATGCCATATTTTGTTACACTTAATATTTTATTATTCAATTGATTAATTTGTCTTATAATTTAAGAAATTAAAGACTCAGATTATAGGCCTGATAAATGCACTCTGAATCCTTCCGCAACAACAACTTACATTTATTAGTAAGTTTGTGTCGTCTTTTCTTCATCTATGCCTTCAATAAATTAATAAATATTTCATTTCTATTAAATTGAAGGATTAGATTTTTATATCTTCTACAGTAATAATTAAATTAGTACGAATTAATTTAGTTTATTGCAGCACTTATTTTTAGAAGTAATAATAGTCCATTTTCTTAGTATAACAAGATTTATTTAATTTAATTTCTTGCTGTAACTCTGAGTATTTTCGTCTTGGGCGTTTAAAAAATAATCTTTTAGGATTTATTTTATTATTTCATATCTACATCTTATATGTTTTATTTTAATATCTACTACAATTTATTTGTTCCAACTAATAAGTAATGATGAAATAATATAAAGACTAAAGTTCATAAAAATGGGTAGCCCCTACTTGATAGCTTGAACCAGCTAGTCTGGGTGAACAGCCTTCCCATTTTGAATAGCCAAGACGTGACTTACTTTAACGACTTCTCCCCACGAATGTAATTTAATTTTTTATAAATATCATCTCTCTCTCTCGTACACACACATATATACACACACACACACACACACACAATATAAGATAAACTAACTAAACATATCTAACTATTCCCCTTATTCCTTGAATTTTTGTGGTGAATATTTTTCTATCATAATTTCTTAATTTGTGAGAGAACTTCAAAACAGAATTTATATGAAATAAATTTTGGCAGAGTCATGGTTAGTTGGGGATCCACCATAGTGTTGAAAAGATATCAGAGATTTTTTTTGCCATGATATTCTGCTTCAATTTATTATAGTCATTGACGGTTTTGGGTGGGATACGTTCAAATCAACGATTTTTTTGGTAAACTGTGTGATATTAAGACAAAATCAGTTTACTCACTCAGTTTTAGGGAAAGTTTTTGGTATGACCTAATAGGGTTTATCGTTGACGGATTTTATACCTGACTAGGTCACGTATTGGCTACTCAATTTAATGGCTTATGTTTTTTGGTTCTTTAGAAAATGGAAACACTTCTATCCAAAAACACAGCCTGCAAGGGGTATCTGTTGCATGCAGTTACTTGGGGAATAGCGACCCCACGGGTAACCACATCTCAGTACCTTATGCACTTCGTCAGAATAGTACACGATTCACTTAAACTACATACACTCTACCCTTTACAGACAAGGACAAACATAGTACACACACTAGGGTCTCCGTCCCTAGTTAATTGGCGTAAGTCAAGGGAGAAGGAAGAAATTAGCTCAGTGATAGCGCGCTGGACTAGCAACGCGGAGGTCCCGGGTTCGAATCCAGCATGCTGCCCTTAGATTTTCTCTTCCGGAGCCTCTACAACTCACTGTCCCGGTGATGGGCAGTATTGTCTGAAACTAGTGAACACTGCTTGGAGGCCGGCAGTGCACTGAGAAGGCTCCAACACAATGTGTTTATACTAGACAGACCATAAGCCATAGAATCACTTTTCTTAAAAACAGCATGTAACGTGATTATGTCACATATAAGACTATGATATCACATTTTTATAAAAAATATCCTGAAGGTATGCAAATTCTTAAACAATTTACTGCTAAAAATTATTTGTATTAGCGAGTGTCAGGATTTGATTTAATATTTGATGTAACCTAACATTGTACTAGAGATGCAATAATCCGAAATTTTACCCAAAATATTAGTAATATAATGGATTGTTTTGGATAAGTTGATCGAAAGAGAAATACTTCGGTTAAATAACTTTAGACTTACAGAATGCTGTATATATTAAGTGCTTAATGATAAACACTGCAAGGCCTTTACAGTGTAATATTATTTCAGAGAGAGTGTATGGTAGCGTGAGAAGAGAGTGACAGACTGACTGGCAGAGTGAAGGTACGTTGTGTGTTGTCGGTTTGACGGTGATTCAAAAATGATCCCTTCTTTAATGCTCCTTCTACAAGCTTGTAGGGAACTTGGTGTGGGGATGATTTCAGCCCATTACATCACCCTTTTTATTAATGTGAACTGTTGAATATATACCAAGCACTACTTTTCTTGGATGTACTATTTCAGAAAAACAGGGATGGAATGTAGGATATTGGAAGAAAATTCTACCGTATTTAAATAAGAGATCATACCACTATCCTACTCAGCAAAAAAGATTGATAACTCGATTTGGGATTAGGAAACTCGCTATGAGATCGGTTTTACAAAACTGTATCCGGCTAAATCTCAAACAAAATGATCAGACTCTTCATGCAAGTATTGTAAGGATTCAATTAAGGCCAAACTATAAAGAAATCTGAAGAAAAAGTTGAAAGAACCGGGGAAACCAGAGCTATACTCTTATTTGTACAAGGAGTGCCAGAGAAAAAGCACAAAAATCCTAACACTAAAAAGCTTTTCAAATATTCTACAATATGTCCATAATATTAAACAAATGGCGAAACCATGTAACAAAAGTATCCGTGTGGAACGGATGCGAAAATATCCCAAAAGTTTTCCCCATTCAAGGACAAATTTCTGTTCTAAAATAGTGAGAACTATTGGATTCCATAAATATGGAAAAAATTACATTAGTAGAATATTCAACTAAACCTGGGCAACTAGGCATGCGATAAATTGCGAGGATGCCAAAATTCTTGCCCAGATTCTACTGTATGACAGACAGTAGAACTTGAAATGGAAGAAAGTTGAATAAATAAGTTGATGGATCCTGAATATGGAATGTATACCTACTCTGAGTGAAACTCTTCACTCAGAAAAAAAAAAATGGTTTTCCTGACAAAAACAGAGGGATCATCATTTCCGCAATAAGGCAGCTGTCAGGTAAACTTAGATAGGGGAAAATTAAGCCACGTCCTATTATCTTCAGCCAACCATGTCAAGTGATAGGAAGAAGTTCGACCAATTCGCTTCTTTACAACCAACTACTGGCGATTCATGCCATTGTGGTTCTAAAACATAGCAAGCAACTCTCCAAAAATTTCTTTTCGAATCCCTGGGTGGAATATGAGCTTCCCGCTATTTTCCTTTTAAAGTGTTATTTGTTCAGTAAAATCAACTCATTTCCTACCGCTTTGTCACTCTCTCTCTCTCTCTCTCTCTCTCTCTCCCGAAATACATGCATTACCCATGGAAGACGAATGTTTTTGAAGTATTAAAAACAATTGGCTCTAATCTCTATGCCTCTGTCATATAAAAATGAATAACAGGTAATTAAAGAAATTAAATTCAATTATTACTTCATTCATGATAATTATACCGCCAGTCCTTTGATGTATATTTCGTTTCTTTTTTCAGAATCAATTATATCCATTTAAATATTAATTTAAATTATAAAGATTTTGATGGAGTTTAATTTCAATTAGCAGTCGCAAGCACATCCATCTTTCTTTCTATAATTAAGGAATATAAACTTTATTAACGTAAAAGAAATATTACACCTTGTTTCTATACTAAAGTTTAAAACATAGACATAATATTAATATTATTCTAACTTTAATATGGGATTTTAATAATAACGAAGATTTAATAATAACTATTAGATTTGCTTAAACTAAATACATGTAGATTATTTTCCATTTTATCATGGCGATAGAAGAACTGGCTGAAACACCAGGAAATATGAGGGGCGAATTCAAGATATTTCCGTAAAATGTAAAAAAAAAGAAAAGATAAAAGAAGTTAGTTTTAAAGTAATATAACACCGTGTGCATGTATAGTGTAGCACCGTTGCAAATAACTAATAATAATACAAGTCTCAAAAAGTTAAGGTAAAGTTTCAATTACTTATAAAAGTAATATTCTACTACAGAGCTAGCCATAATTCTTAAATTACAGTACGAGTATAATATAATTATGGGAATTAGTTAAAACTATAAATATATAAATTTATTTTATAATACAAGACTTGTTTATTATGATTCCAGTTCTCAGAAATTAATCAGCACCTATTAAATTCTGTTCAGACCCACACACACACACACTCACCTAAACCTCTCGACCACATGGGAAGTCATTAAACTTCCTCAGAAAGTGTTGATTTCCTCCAAGGGACATCTTTAAAAAGTGAAGTAGCTGTAATGTATTTGGTGTGTTGTATGGTGATGTATGGTGTTTGTAGTAGCACGAGCGGTTTTGTAAAAGGGCTTGTAAGTATATATGTTTAAGAGTGAAGTAATAAGAAATAATTAAGAAAGCACTGGTAGATTAAATTAATTATATTATCTTTTAAGATATTTAAATATTTTACAATATCACAACTATTATGTTTATGAAATTAAGTATTTATCTAGATTAAATGCAAAGCTCCTATGTTTTATTTAAAGTGGCACTGATTTTTAGAGAACGATTCCTGGAGCAAGTGTTCTGGCTTTGAAAGCAGAATGCAGACTGTTCTTGTTTGAAGGCAGAGTGCAGACTGTCCTAAGGAATGCTCTCTCTAACAAGCCAAGTCGCATTGTATTAATTTAACGGATTTTTATGCCTTTGTTTACCTAATAGCAATGACCCCAAATTACAGTACCTGCACTAAAATACATTTATAACAAAATTAGATATTTTTGATACTATAAAATATTCTAAACTATTTTTCAAAACTATTATTTTCTTTTATTTCTTTCTTTCACTATATAACACTTGAAGTATTTCTCAATTCTAGAATTCTATGCTATTGGAAAATCACCGGTCCTTGCTGGAAGAAATGCTCAGTTTTTATTTCGATTAAAAAAAAAAAAAATTATTGTAAGATAAGCCTCCTTTATAGCTTGCCTCGACCGTTTGTGAACATCTAACATGGTCAGGATGTTTTAATAAACAGTATGCGATTCTTTTAGCCGACTTAATCTCTAACAACAGTATGGGTGAGAAGACCGCTGCTGGCGATAGATGTCTTTGTAGTGGAAGTAGCAATTGGGAAAAATAAATTTGGAAAAATAGTTTAGTGAATTTTGACAATATTTTAAGTGAAAGTGTGGCTACCTGTACAACACCATACCTGCCTAGTATGTTAGGACAACTGAGTGAATTATGAAAGAAAATTTGTCATGCTATATAATAGAAATTGAATTAACAGGAATAAGGAGAAATTTAGGGAAGGGAATAGCTAAGTGGTTAGCGTACTGGACACCCACGCGGAGGTCCCGGGTTCGAGTCCAGCTGTGCTGCCCTTAGATTTTTTTTCTTCCTAAGGGGCCTCCTACAGCTCACTGTCCGGGGATGCACAATCCTGTCTGTAACGACAGAATACTCTCAGGAGGCCGGCAGTGCAGGTTCCGGGCGCCAATGACCACAGATGTTGACGCGCCTTAAAGAGAAAGTCATTTGAGTGTTTCACACCAAATTTTTACTTTACGAACATAAAAAATCAAAAAATGGATAAAGAATCGAATATTTTACTAACGTTAAACATCCTAAGCTTGAAATAAAACCGTAATTATGAATAATGTAAAAATGAAGCGTAACTGTTTGTTATAAAGATAAAATATGAATCAGCAAAAGGGAAATCAATGTTTTTCCAAAATAAATAAAGGAATTAGGATATATAGTTAGGTCATTTCCCTTTTACACTCTCTTTTTTGGAATTGTCCTATTATCCGAAGTAAATATTCGCTTTGTTTTTCTTTATATTGAAAGACAAAAAAAAAATGTGCAAAAATATTCATAAATAACAAGGTCGACATAAAATTTATTTCAAAGGGAGGTTCTTTGAAACAAAAAAAGAACAGAGATGCAAATAAGTTTATATTTGTGTGTATTATTGTCCAACTCTTAGAAAGTAAGTAACTCTGGTTTCCTGGTAAAGGAACAAAGAGATCTAGAGCTAGTAAGGGATTTTCTGTTCAGTTAGAGGTAAATATTCATTTCACTGTCCAACCATTTCTTTTTTTTAACTCATACTTACTTTCTACAACTGAACTAAAACCTTTCTTTGACATAACTCTTTTCCGTCTACTATAGTCATGTTTTTTAATATCCTCACTGTACCTTGACTTGTATGTGTATTTTACGTGTTGCATAGTGAGTGAAGTGTACAAGATTGTACAATATTCGGTCTGTATATTGTTTGTTTCCCTTTCTTTTTATATTTTAATAAAATTTCTTTTTCCCTTGCTTGATGTCTTTCTATTTATAAAAATCTGTCAAGAATTTCATTGATCTAAAGGATATTATGTGTATTTGGAAATGAAAATAGCATGTGTTTGCAAAGCCCAATACATAGCCATTGTTGTTTGTAATAAATCATATTTTTATTTTATTTTTTTACATTCTCATATCCCTAGAATTTTCCATAATATGTATGATCCGCAAACCTAACAGGCCAACTCACCTTCCTGCCTGTTACCGTCCCCATCAGCCTCCTTCCCATCCAAGGCAAAATATTAGAAAAATTACTCCCCCAACGTTTCCTATCCTATCCTAGAGCCTCTTCAATTTATACCTCATCACCAGTTTGGGTTTCGAAGTTGCATCGCGTTGTAGATGCTATCGTTGTAATGTGATAACAAGAAGGAGTGATAACAGAAATATATAATTTTTTAATTATAAAAATTATAACTAGTGGTGCCAGCCAGACGCTATTATTCAATACAATAGCTGCGGTCAGTGCACGGTCAAAGGACCGCCCGCCAAAGACACACCGCTTTCACAAGGGTCAACAAATCACTCAAAATACCGACCACCTGGCTACAGTCCTTTGATAACCGCCAACACCTGTTCAAGACTTAGGGTCCACACACGGCAAGAGATGTTTGAGTGTGACCCGTAATTACAAGACTTGTCAATGTGTGGTGATGGCAATATAAGGTGTCTCTCTACAGGAGTGGGCAGGACTATTCTTCAGTATTTCATCAGCGTAACATCAAGATTCTATCAGTGACATAATTCTTACATCGGAGCGCGTCCCTATCTAAGTATTTAAACATATATTATTTATCAATTATTATAGTTGGTGCATTCTAGTTACACTTTAAATCATTCTAAATTAATTGTAGTTTATCTTTTCAAACGTTTAATTATTGTTAAAATAACATATATCTATTTTCGTAAATTCGTAATTCATATTCCGAATAACAACTCTCTAAAATCTCTAACTAACTCCCAACTATTCATCGCATCACAACACCTCACCAAGACATCTGTACCCATTACAACTGGTGGCAGCGGTGGGATCAGAACATCCAATATCTGAACCATTACATCGCCAATTCCCTTGAGCAGAAACAATATTGTGCTGGCGTCTTTTTGGACATTTCCAAAGCATTTGACTGTGTCTGGACGAAGGTCTCTTACAGAAACTCAAGGATATCCTACCAAGTACCTATTACCTTATCTTAAAATCCTACCTGTCCAACCGTTCCTATCAATTCACCCAAGGATCTCCACTTCTCTAACTTAAACGGACTTGCCTTAACAACCGCTACATACTACTTGCTAGACTCCTTGACAAGCGCTAGGAGAATAAGTGACGACTCTGTAGCTCACTAATCGCACGGACTAGAACTCTACGGAACCACAAAACGTACTAACCTCAACCCTGCATTCCAAAATACTTCGACGCATAGTCAATGCTCCTAATTACGTATCCAACCATACAATCCACACAGATCTGAGGATTCCTTTTGTCTACGATATAGCAAAGCACCGGTACAAGAAATTCCACAACAGACTCCCCCTTCATCCCATTCCTATTGTCCAAACCCTCTCTTCCACCACATTTCCAGGCAATCCTACAAGGCGACTGAAACGTCGTTGGCCCCGCGACCTTCTGGGTGACTAATAATAATTGTCACTGGATAACTACCATTCATGACCGTCACGTCATTGTTTATATCTCCTATTAGCCTATTTATTTGTTGCATATTTATTTATGTGGGTGTAAATACTCGTATTCAATAAAACAATACAAAAAAAATATATATATTTCTAGAATATATTGCAATCCTTCAATTTTCGGAATTATTTACTTTCCGGGAAAATACATGTTTTGAAATAATAATGTATTTAGCGAATCTCTGTGTGTGTGTGTGAACAATTTATCTGAAAAAGAAAATACCACAGAAACCCATAAACTTGATATTTCGCTTTGGTATATTACTGCCATAGTCAAAGTCACATTTTAGACATTACAAGACAGCTATACACAACATTTACATTACAAATTTGCACTCTACGTATTCACAATACATTTTTGCCATTGAAAAAAAATAATAAATTTATCGAAACTTTGTTTTTTTTTTTTGTTTTTTTTTTCCTTCTGGCTGAACCTCACGAATTTTAATAATATATACTCTAACGACCGATAAACATACATATATTAATTATTATATAAAAGTACAAAATATTCTTTAAACTCAAATTGTCAAATTGTATTTTTGTAACAGAAATATAGAGTGGTCGGGGCGCATAAGTGCCTATCTACTAACCAAAGGGCAGGTAGAGAAGTGATTATATTGTGGCTAAGGAGGGCGCACCAAAATCACCTAAAATTTAACATTGCATGTAACATTGTGTATTATTTGGGGGGGGGGGGATATTTGGTTCACATATTATTTATATTGCTTACGACAGGGTGCATCGAGATAAGTTGTTCAGGATAATGACGCTGTTTGGAATTCCCACGAAGCTAATCAATCTGACAATCATGACCATGGCAAATTCGTAATGCTGTGTCAAGACTCAAAGCTTGAGATCTATAAGCTTCCCACTAGCAAATAGACTTCGCAGGGAGACCATCTGTCACCTAGACTTTTTAATCTCATAATGGAGTTGATAGTTAGGAGCAAGGACAAACAATCCCGGAGGTAATATCTACAACCGACTATATCAAATCCTCCGCCTATGAAGATGACGTCGTTCTGAGTGTTCGCGGCAATAACTCCTTAAAAGAAAGTATGAAGGAGTTCGTGGATGCGGCTGAAGGAATGGAGCTTCTTGTTTTACGAAAAGAAAACTCAGTTCCTAGAAACATCAAGGGAACATGGAAGGAGACCAGGCAGCCTGCAAGTAGAGGGACAAGGTCTATGAACGTGTGGAGACCTTTAAGTATCTAGGAGCGGTACTGACTGAGGACAATTAACGTCGGAGCCGAGGTAAGGGCTAGAATAGCAGCGGCAAACCGATTTTATTACGCCTTACAAAAAAAAATGTTCAAATCCCGCGATATTTCCAGGGAGGCCAAAATAATAATGTATAAAACGGGGTCGTTAGGCCTGTTGCGATGTTCGCCTCCGGAGACATGGTCTCTAACGAGTGCTGACCAATTTCCCAATGTGATTTGCTGGGAGTCTGAGAAACAAAAATTCCTCAACATTCTATAGTCTAGCTGCAGCTGTTATTCCTCCGCGTTGAAGAATTCCTCCCGAAGGAATGTTTTGAATTCTAAATGAAATTTGAGATGAATTGTTTTGATTAATGAATTGTAATCGGGAAGGCAATATTCAGAATGAAGGAAAAGGATCATGAGTTTCGCTCTTTTTTTTTGAAAAAAATAAAAAAACTTAAATTCTTGCCAACGTTTCGACAAATATATTGCCTTTTTCAAGGCATAAAAAATAAAAAAATAAAAACTATTAAATAATCTTTAAAACATATGAAAACTTGAAAACTTATGTATAATTTTTGTAAATAAAAAGTTGAGAACACCTCAACAACACAGAAAATGAAGCAACACCTCAACATACATTCTCTGTGTTGTTGAGGTGTTCTCAACTTTTTATTTACAAAAATTATACATAAGTTTTCAAGTTTTGATATGTTTTAAAGATTATTTAATAGTTTTTATTTTTTTATTTTTTATGCCTTGAAAAAGACAATATATTTGTCGAAACGTTGGCAAGAATTCAAGTTTTTTTATTTTTTTCAAAATAAGACCGAAACTCACGATCCTTTTCCTTCATACAAGCAACGGTCGAGAAGAATCTTCCAGTATTCAGAATGATGATGATGGAATTAATAGAAATCCGAGAAATGGTCTTATTCAGTTGAATGATTAGGTTAATAGATGTGGCTTGATCACAATGCTGAGAAAAGAATTTTTATCATTTTGATTTTTTTTTTTTTTTATTGCGATAATCCTTCAATACAGCTTTATCTTGTTTTTGAATTATTCTTTCACGCTCTTCTTTGCCAATACTTTTCTCTCGTGACTTACTTAGTTTAGATATATATCATTTTTTTTTTTTTCTGGCAAAGCTTCTTTTTAAAGTCACACTACAGCACACACATGAATTATGATGACGATTTAAATCTTCTTCGTGAATGAAACCTACATTATTTTGTAAACTCGGGTATTTTACGTTCCTTCGAATTGCATTTGTATTACCATCGTTGACTGGGTCTTGTTAATACTCATTATTAATTATTAAAACTTTGATATAAGGCCACCCAACTATGTACTGTTGTAGCAAGGACGATCTAATAAGTAATGGCTGAGTTCCGGAGTTAGATCAAAAGGTTTCGTCCATTTTTAACTGTTGGCACCACACTCATGTACTGGGCGCCAATTCCACGCAGACCCACCCACCAGATTAGTGGCTCCCGGTCAAAGGTGAAGGTAGAAGGCCTCTGGTGCCAACAGTTCTAGTATTGCTCTAGTAATGACATTCACACTAACAAATTGATGCATTTTATACATGAGAATAAGGTCAGAATCTAATACCACTTAAATTTGGAACATCTGAAATTATAAAAGGATACAAATAATAAGGGAAGACGGGATATTACGTAATACCCAACTGGATTTATATTTACATGATTATACGTGTAAGTAGTTTGTGTTGTGTAGTAAAATGTATTACATATTAAATGTAACATGTACTAACCTGCTTGTACTTATTGGTATGTCTGTTGACGTTAATTGTCCTTGTATATATGATGGCGTTAAAATATTTTTACTAAGGAAATAATCCATTAAGGATGTAGCAACAAAATACAAATAAGCCTTTATTATAACAAATGTCAGATTTGAATTATTTTTTCGCTAAGCAGAATTATTTTTTGTTTTTTTTTAATAAATCTTAGGATTCATTGCATGTGAAATTAAATAAGTTTAATATATTTTAACCTTCTATGTACACATTTTTTTCCTCTTTGATATCTGACGACGAGTAAAAAAGTTTCCATTGTAGCACTCCATAATCTCATTAAAAATGTCCTCCGTTTATATCCTCTTATACTAAGTAGGCAAACGTTCAATTTGTTGTTTGCCATGGTTCTTTTTATTTTTATTTTAAAACAGTTATATTTAATTTGCATTATTTAATATTTTTTTTTTTTTTGTGATGGTAAATAATTGCTACATCATTTCCCTAGAGAATTTTTACGCTCATGCCGCTTTTTTTTATTTATTTAAATTTAGTACATTCACCGAAGTGATATTTAATTTGTAAATACTTTAGAACAGCGCGTGGCAACATTTATGTTGACATACTTCTGATTATTAATAATAAATCCTTAGTTTATTCTTCTGACAATATACTTTGCTAATAATTATAAGTTTGTTGCTTATTTAATTTGATGTTTTGCGTTACATATTTAGTTGTAGTTAAATAAAACCAAATGTTAAAAAGTTTATGTATTAACGCTCCATTATACCCAACCTGGGATAATATTGGGTTTTGTCGATGGTATTCCGGTTTCCTTAGTTATAAGGAACAGATAATTGTTTTGCTGTGTTTAGTACTGTTAGGTACCAGAGTTCGGATCTGGCATCATGAAATTTCTTTATTGTTTGGCCTCCCTCAAGGAGACATGTGACAGCCACAAAGAAGTGACAATAAATGTGTAAACAGTGGCTCACACTTCAAGTCACTAATAGAGAGAAGTGTATGTTTAATTGTATTAGGAGATTAAATAGGTAAATAGAGAGATTCTCATTTAATAAACAGCATTAAAACTATATCCACTTATCTCTTTATTTTTGAACGTAAAGATTAAATATAAACTACATGTAAGAATACAAATACACAATTTGAAGTAAGAACTGGAATAAAATAAGTACATTTTTTTTGACACTAGGTGTGAAGGCCATAGCCATTAGATGGAGCGTTAAACAAGTAGGTGTATATATGTAGAAATAAACAAAATAAATATAAACACGCGGTATCATGCTATGTACATATTTTTAAACGCATTAACTTATAGTTTGGAACAACTAAAGGCCGATCGCGTTCAAAATAAATTAATTGTAGAAAGCATCCAACATTTCCACACTTCATATGTACCTACATCTAGAATGACTCCTTCACACCACACTCATGTACTGGGCGCCAATTCCACGCAGACCCACCCACCAGATTAGTGGCTGCCGGTCAAAGGTGAAGGTAGAAGGCCTCTGGTGCCAACAGTTCTAGTATTGCTCTAGTAATGACATTCACACTAATAAATACATGTATACCAATAACTACTTCCATATCAATAAATACATACATACAATATGACAACAGACATACCAATAAGTACAAGCAGGTTAGTACATGTTACATTTAATATGTAATACATTTTACTACACAACACAAACTACTTACACGTATAATCATGTAAATATAAATCCAGTTGGGTATTACGTAATATCCCGTCTTCCCTTATTATTTGTATCCTTTTATAATTTCAGATGTTCCAAATTTAAGTGGTATTAGATTCTGACCTTATTCTCATGTATAAAATGCATCAATTAAATATACTCTATCCAGCGTTGCGAGAATCTCTGTGTAGCTGATTGGATTTGCCCATTATTTTAGTTAATTTCTTTATAAAGTTCTGCCAGCTATGGTAATATTATTTGATAAAATGAGTTATAAAATAAAACAAATTAAATATGAGATAACAAATGTTCCACACGCGTTGGTCTAGTGGCTAGCGCACTCACTTTTCGTGCGGGAATTCAGGGTTCGATTCCCGTGACCCAACATCGTGATAAAAAGTGGGAAGGCACAGTTAGTAGCGCCCTAGGTGTAGGCGAATGTTGGAACTAAACGGCGTGGGAACTGCGGCGTGCTACCAAGCCTTGGCCCTTCATAGGCTGTTGCGCCATAGGGTAGGTTATTAAAATAAAGTTGACGAGTCTTTCTGCCTAAAATGGCATAGTTGCTTCCGCTAAAATGAATTAAATAAAATTTAACAAGAATGTTCACAATTATTCAGATTTCTACTCTTTTATTTCGTCACAAAATGTTAAATAGTTTTTGACAAACAAATTGAAAGCGAGATATATATATATAGAGAGAGAGAGAGACAAATAGAGAGAAATCTTGAATATTTTTTATTTTACTTTGGTATCATTGAAATCTGTTTTATTAAAATTAACCTTAAGAATGTTTTTACTGAATCTTCTACTCATAAAAATAAGAAGTTAATTATGAAGCGCTAAAATTGTACGCATTTTAGGACGAAGATTATATGGAATTTACTCCCCCCCTTTTTTTAATAAAATCTACTGTTTCTCTCATTGATGGTTACTTTTTTCATTAAGAAAACTCAAATTTTTTAGTAACTTCAATAAAAATTGTTCTACGACAGTGGTTCTTGTTTTATTATTTTTATTTTCTTTTCATTTCATATTATATTAAATAACTAAACTTTAGCAGACTATTTAAAGCCATGCTTATTGTAAATGTTCTATTTTGCCTTTGTATGTAACAATTTTGTATTAATAAACTTTTTTTTTATTTTTTATTTATTTATTTATAAATTAGTATGGACCAGCTCACTTAGAGCTTTACACATAGAGCTAATTGAAAGAAAAAAATAACAGAAACAATAAAACAAAGATGAGTTTTCTCAGAGAACTTGATAGAGTCTGGGTTTTAAGCTTCTGACTGAAGTAGGCTCGCCTATGTGGTAATGTAAAGCTGAGGATAGTATGTGAAGCGATAGGAAGAAATTGTCTGTAAGTTTAGCTAAGTGTGTGCATATATATTTGGCATGTCAAGTTCTCTGTGTGTTTGTATGTTTCTGACAAACCAGGGAGCGTTTAGTGTAATTCGCAGTACCTTGTTTTGGAAAGTCTGCATGCGATTTGTCAGTGTATTGCTAGCTGTTATTATCCAAACTGGACAGGCGTATGTTAGGAGAGGTCTAAGGAGAGTTTTATAGAGTAGTGTGGTGCAGGAGTGTTTGAGTGGTGTTTCTGTTAATGAGTGAGTAGAGTTGTTTCAGTCGGGTGTATGCTTGTTGCTGTTTAGTGTTAATGTGTAGTCTCCAGGTGAGTCTTGTATCAAGGATTACGCCTAGATAACGCACTCCCTAATAAACACTAATTTCATATATTTTATGTTGTGGAAGAAAGAAATGAAAGAAAATAATAGTTTTGAAGAATAGATTAGAATATTTTATAACTTGAAAAATAGAATTTTGTTAATATTTTGTTAACAGTGAAAAGAGTCAGGTTTTAAGAAGAATCAGGATTTAAGGTCATTGCTATTAGGGAAACAAAGGCACAAGAATCCGTTAAATTAATACAATGCCACTTGGCCAACTGCTTTGTAAGAGAAGGCATTCTTTTGAACAGTCTGCATTCTGCTTCCAAACACTAGTATAAATAACTAGTACTTTAGAATGATTAAAATAAATGAACTAAGATGCACAACTAAGGAAATAAGTATAAATAAAACCTGTATAGGGATGCGGAATCTGCTGCTCGTATAATAATCTTGAAGACGTACGGAAGTATAATCATACGATATAATCATCCCCTCTTCCAATGGGGCGAAGTTTATATATTAGTGTTAGCAACACTCACATCAAGATATCTGTCCTAGTGTGCAACCTTGGGCGACCTTGGTTCTTTCGGTGACCAGTGATTTAGGTCAGTGGCCACCCTTAGCGGTTGCTGCTTTGATGTAAAGTATTGACGCTTGGTTTTGTTTGTTTGGGCTCGGCCTTGTCTTGAAGACAGCAGCCGGCTAGGCCAGTAGTTATAAATTATTCTTTCTTTGTTATGTGTTGTGAAGGTTTGACATTGCTATGATCCTGCCATGTAATAAACACTAATTTCATATATTTTATGTTGTGGAAGAAAGAAATGAAAGAAAATAATAGTTTTGAAGAATAGATTAGAATATTTTATAACTTGAAAAATAGAATTTTGTTAATATTTTAAATTATCTTAGTACAGTGAAAAGAGTCAGGTTTTAAGAAGAATCAGGATTTAAGGTCATTGCTATTAGGGTAACAAAGGCACAAGAATCCGTTAAATTAATACAATGCCACTTGGCCAACTGTTTTGTAAGAGAAGGCATTCTTTTGAACAGTCTGCATTCTGCTTCCAAACACGAATAGACAGTTTGTTGTAGACTCCGAAGCAGAACACATCAGGACTGTGCCAGTTTAAGAGTTATTCTAATTAATTTCAGTATACTTATAAGCATATTATTGTGATATTTTAAAGTAACTTAATTTCACTTAGAGAATGTATCTACTTTAAAAACAGCGTGATCTCTTGATTATTTCTAATACTTCACTCTTAAACATATATAATTACAAGCCCTTGTACAAAACCGCTCAAGCCAATACAAACACAACACATCACACCAATAACATTTCATTTATTTATAAATAAGATACACATGGGCAAAAAAAAACGGATCTTCTATTTTTTATTTTGTGGAGCGTGCTTTTATTTGTTCTTGAGCCACCGGCTTTTTAAAGGCAACCACTTTTGGTGGGGGATAGAATCAACGTCTAGACTTGATTCGTCACACAAAACGGACCGTTCATAGGTATATTGAAGTAAGTATTCCCGAAGGTCAGATCTCATGAGCTTCATTTACTGGAAACAACTTGTATAGCACTAGTCCGTCACATTATGCTTGGAGCAAGTAGGAATTATATTGGTGAGAACATTTTCACTACATGAAACCTAATAGAACACATTTAAGTCATTACTGGGAGACAGATTAGGCGTTCGTCACCTCCAATCGATTTATAACCGCTCCGAATTACTATTCGATACTGTTTCACAAGAAGATAATCCGATTACTTATTTACGATTGCCTGGAAGACTTGAGGGGAATTAGCGAGACTATAGGCGATAATATGCGCTATTAAGAGGAAACCGGCTATATAATCACAATAAAGTTTTATTTATCGCTAGCAAAACCTTTTCAGGTATATGGGTTATTTTCCTTCAAACCATTTGATTTATTTAATTTAATAAAAATTCACAAAGTTCTGATCTGGTTAAATTGTGTTTATTTTAAAATAATATTATTAATTATTAAAATAAAAAATCTGGTGTGATACACTCACACAACTTTCTCTTACTCCAGTTTTCAAAATTGTGATTTACAAATTTTATAGTCAGAATCACAAAAATTTACAAAAATTGTGGGTGTTTTTATGGAGAAAATAGCAGAAAACTGCAAAGATACTTCCTAATAAAAACGCACTTCCTGTCATCCGATTTTTTTTCAAAGTTGAAATTTTTACATTATATTTAATTCTAATTAATATGATTTAGATTAAATTGTGTAATAAACTGAAATAGCACTTTAGAGGAAACCGTAACCTCACACACCTTTCCGAAAAGTTCCCTTAAATGAATTTTCCCAGAGAAATGCTTCAAATAAAAATTGTAGCTCTTTGTACGCGTAGTTGATATACCAATTTTCAAGAAAAAAAAAATCGTTGGAGCCATTTTTGAGAAAATCGCAAAAAAGTAAAAAACAAAACATTCAGTAACGTAGTACTTCCGGTTGAAGAATTTTGACAGATAATCAATTGTCGGATGCCATGGTGATATCTAAATGGAATATGAAGTTTGAACTTTCTACGGTTTTTCATTTTTAAGCTATACTGTTCACATACATACGTACATACACAAAAACCACTTTTTTGGACTCAGTGAACCTCAAAACGGATATTGCCTGAAAACTTGATATCGAAAATTTAACACCATCACAATACTTCTTCTTACTAGGAGTGATAGAAAGCAAAAACAAAAAAAAAACGGATATTCCGATGATTACTCGAAATCGAAAATTTGACCCGATTGCAATACTTCCTGTTACTAAGAGTAAGAGAAAGTAATCTGAATATTTTGAAATGTAATTCAAAGTATGAGTATTCCACATGAGTGTCCGGTTTTTGTCCATGAGTCGTAAGTACGTAAGAAGCATATGACTGGCGAAAGTGAGTTTCATCAACAGACTACCCTATTTGCAAGCGCAGATTATACAAAATCATAGTTGTAAAATAATCAGTTCCTAGTTTTTAAATAAAGTTTTATAGAGATCATAAAAATCATATGATCTTCTTTTAGTTACTATTGTAAACATTGTTACCTTATCAATATAGTCTTATTGCAAGAACTCCCGTCGTCTTTGAGTGCAGTGTGGTCTGTGGCTAGGGAACACTGCTTGGAGGCCGGCAGTGCACTGAGAAGTCTTTGGGAAGCACAATAGATCTTTCAGGTCCTGCTAAAAGAAACTAATCTAAGAACTCTCGTCATAACAACTCTGAGATTTTCGTATGTTCCATTTTTTTAAATTATGACCGGTTTTAGGATATTCGCTCATTGTCAAGTTCCTGTAGAGACGATGACTTCAACCTTGCTCATATGGAAAACTTGATGAACTAGATTCTGTCGATATAGGAAAATCCGAAACTGGTTAGAATGTAAGTATAGACGAATAAAATCTTAGATACTATCCAGTATTACGACCCTACACACATTCAACTCCTTCTATAATATGCATCCAGTTCAAGACAATCGGTACTTGATCATGGAATCTAACATAAAAGATATTTTTAAACTTTCTTTTTATTTCATCATTCTATTAATAGGTGATTAGTAATTTTAATTGATAATTACTGGAGTGGTATGTATAAAATGAACGGTATCGATATATTGAAACGATTGGGCTGTTGAAATTTAGGAGAATACAGTTTATTGGGAAATCTATATGGTTGTAGAGGACCTTGGGACATGGTTCTTCTATAGAATAATGAAGTTAGTTGACATCATAATATTTACAATAAATGGGAGTTTGGAATTTGGATAGTATGCGATCAATTTGGCTTATATTGATGTTGGTATGCGTGGGATCTCAACATAACTAGCATATTTAATAACTGGAAGGTCAAGAGAACTGTGTACAAATAAGAAGGGAGATACAAATAACTAAATCTAGGAAAGATCTATTTAAAAATCCTAATTCTAATAATCCTGTAGAATATCTACTTTTAGTTACAGAACTTACGTGGAGATCCGATATTAAATTGAAGAATTAATACTCCCTAATTTTTTTAAAAAAAGGTTATAATTTCAGTAGAGTATCGAAACATTTTATAAATGAAAATGATGTAATTTGGTTTCTCGAGATGAATTTTAATAAACATTTATACCGTAAGATTCAGGACAATTATATTTTTCATTGCCCTAATCTTAGGACAGAGTGATTAAGAGAAGTTTAATTTATCTACAAATTTATCTATCCCCCCCAGATATTTTCAGTTTTACTTTCAATATGCAGTCAGCAAATGTAGTGGAATAGTTTATTGTGATTCCTGCGGTATGTAGTAGATGTCTTGAAGAGGGCGGAAGTTAGTTTAGAGATTTTTGGAAGTTAGTGCTCGAATTATTAACACAGAATTTATAAAAATAGACTGTATTTGTACAATAATTTAAACGTGAGTAATCGTAACTATTAACAAGAAATACTTAGAAATAAATAGGAGATAAATAACTAATAATTTAGAATGATTAAAATAAATGAACTAAGATGCACAACTAAGGAAATAAGTATAAATAAAACCTGTATAGGGACACGGAAACTGCTGCTCGTATAATAATCTTGAAGACGTACTGAAGTATAATCATACGATATAATCATCCCCTCTTCCAATGGGGCGAAGTTTATATATTAGTGTTAGCAACACTTACATCAAGACATCTGTCCTAGTGTGCAACCTTGGGCGACCTTGGTTATTTCGGTGACCAGTGATTTAGGTCAGTGGGCACCCTTAGCGGTTGCTTGCTTTGATGTAAAGTATTGACGCTTGGTTTTGTTTGTTTGGCCGCGGCCTTGTCTTGAAGACTGCAGCCGGCTAGGCCACTAGTTATAAATTATTCTTTCTTTATTATGTGTTGTGAAGGTTTGACATTGCTATGATCCTGTCATGTCATTACATCATTAAATCAGAAGTTTTGATAGAATTCGGTTTGTCCGAAGTTGGGACAATGTATTTGACGTTTAGGGTAAATATTTTTTTAATATTCATCACAAACAAGTTAAAAAAAGAATTTTTATCTCTAGAGTATAAATTTTTGCTTTTTTTTATGAAGTTAATATTTTTTATTACATATTACTGCTGAACAAAGTGATGAGTATTAGATTTATTATTTTAAAGAATGAAACTGCCGCACTTGAATAATAAATTAGGCCATTATAAGGGGAGACTTGTAATGAAATATTGAGGATAAAGACTGGCTCTTGGAAAATATGTTTTTAACCCTACAATTATGCAAAAATGTGAAAGCATATTAAAATAAACAATTATGTTGATAATATATAATATTTATTACTGTTAATTACAATCAGTATAAAGTCTTAAAAGATTAGTAATATTTTTGATAGATTGATTATCGAAAACATGAAATTTATATAGTTGTTTGTATTAGAATAAGGAGTGCCTTCACTGACTGATCCAATTAGATCATATCTTTAAAACTCTGTAGTATAGTTGGCGACAAATTACTCACCTCCACAGACAGTGACTTAGTTTCTCTTTCTTACAATATAAATAGAAATAATTGAATCTAAATATTTATTAAAAATTTTAAACAACTGTATTTCATTTAATAAAAAAGAGTTTTTATTAATTAATTAATTTTTTTTATTTATTTGAATTGATCCGCCAGCGCTAATTGCGCTAAAACAACACGGTCGTATACACTGACCCTTACACCTCACTGCATACACTAAACGAAGGGGAGAAGCTATCCAGCAGGCAACAATCCCTAATTAATTATTCGGAACTAATTGCTCTCTTCATCTATGGAGAGAAGATCGTGAGACCCAATGGTTGGTTAGGATTAACTGGAATACAACAGTATGATAAATTTGGGATATTGTAGGGGGAATGAAAGATCTGGTGGAATTTGTTATATCAGTTTCGAGCAATCTTATTTACAAAAGAAATGTCTAGATTTGAAACATAAAATGGGGCGTTAACGACAATGCAAAGAATTTTGGACTGATAGGATTGAATTCTTTGGAGATTTGAACGTTTTGTTGAACTCCATAGTTCCATGATTTTATTTAATTTAGATAGATCTGTGTATAAGTCGTTTGTTCTTTAGTCAGAGTTTTGTCTGTTGTCTTACCAATAGGCGATAGCGCTTGTTATGTTTAAGTCTTTTAAATCGGGTAACTGGGAACCAAGTCAATCTTTTATCTATAAACATCCCAAGATAACGAACGAAATTGGTTGATAGGAGGGATAGGAATTAAATTGTAATCGATTGGCGGAGGGTGAAAACGATGTTTTGAGATTGGTTTTCGTTTAATGTAATTTTTTCCATTTTTTGAACCATGCCTCTAACGAAGCGAGGTGAATATGGAGGTTTCTGTATGCTGTATTGGACCGTGATCACGGGATAAGGTAGTTGTGTCATCTGCATATTTTTTGAAGTACAGTTTCTGAATGGGTTCGTACATCTGCTCTGTTTATTTCTTATAGGATGGGGTCTAGAACAATGCATTGAGGAACGCCTGCTTTAGCTTTATGAATAGAAGAATTTGATATACCGATCTGTACATCTAAAATAGCGGACAGACAAATAGATTTCCATATTAGATAGCAGCTGAATGGTAATAAGATGATCTTGAGTTTCCAGATCATTCCTGGGTGCCACACCCGATCGTAGGCTGCTTCACCTCAAGGAAGATGCCTGGGCAGCACTCCATTTCTTTCAAGGACATGCAGTGCATCTATGGTGTCCACGATGGCATTGTTACAAAAGTAGAATGTTGACGTCTGAATCTAATATTGGATTATGATGGTCTGGGATAATATTGGAAGTTTCAAGTGTGGGAAAATTCTATTTAAAAGGAGTTTCTCAAGTCGGCAAAAGGCTTATGGGGGCAGGGGAAAGTGCAAGCAAGAAAGGTGATCTTCTTTTTTTTAATTTAAGGCGCGTCAACATCTATGGTCATTGGCGCCCGGAGCCTTTTCTCAGTGCACTGCCGACCTCTGGACAGTGTTCTCTCGTTACAGATAACACTGTCCATCACCGGGCAGTGAGCTGTAGAGGCTCCTTGGAAGAAAAAAAAAAATCTAAGGGTGCACAGCTGGAGTCAAACCCGGGTCCTCCGCTTGGGAGTTCAGTACGCTAACCACTTAGCTATTCCCTTCCCTTGTGATGGTGTTTATTAGGATTAAGAATGAGACGAATTAAAGAAATATTACACAGTTAATTTTCAATACTAAATTCTTTTTAGTTGTGCTCAGCTATTCACATACATATACACACACACACACACACACACACACACACACACACCATTTGCAAAAAACCACTTTTTTGGGCTCAGGGGAGCTCCAAATGGATATTTCCGGTGAAAACTGGATATCGAAAATTTGCCACCATTACAATACTTCCTCTTACTAGGAGTAAGAGAAAGTAAAAATATAATTAATACCTATGTTTTCTGGCGGGCAAAGAAATTTGTGTGACAGTTTTACATCAGTTTTTTTGGAATCAATGATGCTGCTGGTAATATGCTACAGCATTACACTGAACTAAAATAAATGTTATTAATAAATAAAATTGGCCACAATTTAGTACAAATATAACTACCATACTGAACGAGTTTTCAGTTTCATAAATCTTTTTAATTACATAATGTATAGTAAAATCCAAGGAGACATTTTATACAATTCTCAGTTAACGATATTTTAATGAAGATATACTAAATGTTCTATTAAAAAAAGAAACTAAAGGGGAAATTTTTTGATATTGAGAAGATTAAAATTGAAAAGAACACCTAAATCTAAGCTTCCAGACATAGAGTGAAATATCCCGGATCTGCATCGAAATAATAAAAATTCAGAATCCAACCATTAGCCTGCAAAGTAATTATTATAAAATATTTTGGGGATTTGAAAATGTATAATATTTCTATTGAAGAGATTGTGAAAAGAGTGCGGTCTGAGATCCTAAAAAAGAAAGATTGGTTTGCAGAGCGAAGGGTTATTCTACTTCTCTTGGACAACGCAAGCGAGCGCTCTGCGCAATTAACGTTTGAAACTGCAGAAAAATTAGGCTGCAAAGTTCTGCTATATCTGCCTTAGAGTTCGGATTATATATATATATATTTGTACATGCTCCATATACATTTAGCTTATAAACGTTTAATTAATATTCGTATTGAATACGTATATCGTATAATGGGTTTGAGAAGGAGAGAAGTGGGGTTAGATAGGTAAATAAACTAGAAGTAAAGCTGAATACAGTATAATAGAAAAGTAGCACAAACTGCCTGGACTTTACACTAAAATATATAAAATGTAGTGAGAGGTAAAGAGAAAGGTTGATGACGCGTTGTGACTGGTATATGAACTCTGCTGCAAGACTGTCGATAGACCGCCCCCTACTATGGCTGACACAGCTGTATTTAAACAGTTTCTCCCACTCTAGTCAGACCTAATCTAGAGAGTGATCCTGTCTCTCTCTCTCTCTCTCTCTCTGCTTTGGATCCCTCTCTCGGATCCTATACACACATATACAGTTATTACCGTTTGATATAAACTGGAATATTGAGAGAAACAAAACAGGGAGAGGATATATATATATATATATATATATTATATATATATATATATATTTCGAAATATATGAATAAATAAATACGAAACTATGGATTGGTCAAGTTTACAAAATTTCCGCATCTAGAATGTTATGAAATTAATAAATTGGATATTTTGATTGGATTTAACAATTGAACTTCTGCAAAAGGCCCAATCTTGACCGGAGCAGAGTAGATGTTGTGTGCGGCGGGATATTCTCTTATTTTCTATTAAAGGACAATTGTAAATTAGATGGTGTTCATTCATCCAATAATGGCTGTGGCTGACAACACCAATAATGACTCTTAATTAATCCAAATCTATAGAGATAATTTCTGTTGGGACCCATGACCAGTTAGGAAATATGTAAGAGTAGAGTTGTTTGGAATATTTGTAATTAATCTATCGATTACTGTGGGAAAAAAATTTTTTATTTGTTTGTAAAAGTTTAATCGTCTTTTTCCAATGACATTCCATATTCTAATACTTGTAGATGGGAGAAATTGGTTTAAATGACTTTTTGGATGTCTAGTATAAGAAAGGATTAAACTATCATCATTTGATGCTTCTTTGGCTACCTTGCCCGGCTTCTTCATTGCGCTCAAATCCAGCAAGGGCTTTCACCCAGCTAAATACCACCCTTACTCCATCATCCTTCAAATTTGCCATCTTTCTTTTCATATCCCAACTGTTAGGGATGTGATATTCAAATACTTTTATTGAATGAAGCGCCACCAGATTATCTGTCATTATTTTGAAGTGAATTTTCAACACCGAAAGATGTGTGTTTTGAATCCATTCTAAAGCTTTAACAATGATAAGTCCATCTCCGCTTGATTATTGGTACAAAATTTATTTATTTATAAATTTTGATTGAAATATTTTCTTACGACTTTTTTAAACAACAATACCACATTTAACCTTGTCTCTCCACTTTTAATAACCATTTTTATATATCCAACAGTGAGACGTTCTGTATTGTATTCTGGCACATTATTTCCACCTCTACTAATAAGCTGTATGCATCTATTTGCATACAGCTTATTTAATAGAGTGGAATGTATACCTTTGTTTTGTTTTAAATTACCGCACCATTATACTCAACCTGGGATAATATTGGGTTTCGTCGGTAGTATTCCGATTTCCATACTTATAAGGACCATATAGGATGAATAATTGCCTGCATAAAATTTAATAATGAATTCTGAAGTTTTAGTACTGATAAGTACCAGAGTTCGGATCTGGCACCATCAAATTTCTTTATTGTTTGGCCTTCTCAAGGAGAATGTGACTGCCACAAAGAAGTGACAATAAATGTGTAGAAAAGTGGCTCACACTTCAAGTCACTAATAGATAGAAGTGTATATTTAATTGTATTAGGAGATTAAATAGGTAAATAGAGAGATTCATTTAATAAACTGCTTTAAAACTACATCCCCTTATCGCTTTATTTTTGAACGTAAAGATTAAAAATTAACTACATGTAAGAATACAAATACACAATTTGAAGTAAGAACTGGAATAAAATAAGTATTTTTTTTTGGCACTAGGTGTGCAAGGCCATAGCCATTAGATGGAGCGCTAAATAAGTAGGTATATATGTAGAAATAAAATAAATAAAAATAATCACGCGGTATCATGCTATGTACATATTTTTAAAACGCACTAACTTATAGTTTGGAACAACTAAAGGCCGATCGCGTTCAAAATAAATTAATTGTGGAAAGCATACAATATTTCGACACTTCATGTGTACCAACATCTAGAATGACTCCTTCACACCACACTCATATTATGTACTGGGCGCCAATTCCACGCAGATCCACCCACCAGATTAGTGGCTCCCGATCAAAGGTTAAGGTAGAAGGCCTCCGGTACCAACAGTTCTAGTATTGCTCTAGTAATTACATCCACACTATGCATACTAATAAATATTTCCATATCAATAAATACATACATACAATATAACAACAGACATACCAATAAATACAAGCATGTAGTACATGTTACATTTAATATGTAATACATTTTACTACACAACACAAACTACTTACACGTATAATCATGTAAACATTAATTCAGTTCGGTATTAATATCCCGTCTTCCCTTATTATTTGTATCCTTTTATAATTTCAGATATTCCAAATATAAGTGCTATCAGATTCTGATTTTATTCTCATGTATAAAATGCATCAATAAAATATACTCTATCCAGAGTTGCGAGAATCTCTGTGTAGCTGATTGGATTTGCCATTATTTTAGTTAATTGTCATATTATTTGATAAAATTAGTTATAAAATAATACAAATTAAATATGAGATAACAAATGTCTTCACGAGTTGGTCTAGTGGTCTAGCGCACTCACCTTTCGTGCGGGAATTCAGGGTTCGATTCCTGTGAGGGCAAAAGTCGGTGTTGACCCAACATCGTGATAAAAAGTGGGAAGGCACAGTTAGTAGCGCCGTAGGTAGCGAAGGCTGGAACTAAACGGCGTGGGAACTGAGGCGTACTAACCACATGTCCCCCTATTCAAATCGTCGTCTGGCATATATGTAAGTTCATGTATTTTCAACTATTAATAATATATTTTTTTGAGCAGCTCAAAATTGATACAATGATATTTCCTATAGTTCTTTACAAATAGTCATCAGTCTAATTTATGGTAATAATTTTAAAGGATGACTTTAAAGATAATTTCAGGAATGTTATGGAATATCTTCTAGAAATGGTTCGAATTTTAGGGAATAAAAATTGAAAAAAATTAAATTTTCCAAGATTTTATGGACAGGCAATTGGTCCAATACAAAAAGATCAGATCGTATTGTTTTCATCGTTTTCCAAAAGTTAGGACGTATTATTGTAATTAAAATGCTCTAAACAAAGTTTTAATATACAGGACATTTTTAATGAAGAAATTTGCTCTTATGAATTTTTATTATTTCTTACAATTTGCATTATTTATTGGAATTGATAGTATCAATTTACAAATTGTTGTTATTTTCACTGAAAATAGTTGTAAAGAAAAGTATGCCACGAAGAAAAGATAGATACAGTAAGAACCCAAAAACTACCTGGACGAAGGTGACAATGAGTTATTGAGCAATAGCCTTGTGGCTGGTAGACATTACTGGTAACAACCCACCGTTCAAACCACATCTTCATCATTGTCTTTCTGATATCTTGCAAGGATCTAGTAATTTTGTTTTCTCGTTTCAATTTCCTTCTTTCTACTCGTACGTGTTAAAATTGCAACAGCTTTTTTTTTATTTTTAGTAAATATTGACTTAATATTAAGAATATCAGTATTAAGAAACCGGTTAATAAAACAAAAACTTTGATAATAAACACATACATGATTTTCGTTGGAGCTTCATACTTGGACTTTTTTTTAAATATATAGTTTTTGGGGTGTTTAGGCCAAGAACCAAACGCTCAGAACCAGTGAGTAAACTTCCCAGCATTTTCCAGGCGGAAATACACGCATTGGAAGATGCGTTCAATTTAACTTTGATAGAGAATATCAGAATCAGGAGATTCTAATCCTTTCCGATAGCCAGGCAGCCAATAGAGCAGTGAACTTGCATGCTATAAGTTCTAAAATGGTTTGGGAATGCCTACGTAAGTTTAAAAACTTGGGCAGGAAGAAGAATGTCACCTTCTTTTGGATGCCAGGACATGTTGAAATGAGACGGCCGACGCTGTGGCAAAGAAATGGTGCTTTATTTCCATTAAATAGGCCTGAACCATTTTGTGGGGTCAGCGACCAGTCTCCCCTAGAGGAAATCAAGAAGGAGGAGGAAATAAGGATGGCTCAACTCTGGTACTCCCTCCCAGGACTGAGGCACGCAAAGATCTGCTTCTATAACCCAACGGGTCGGAACATGCATTGGCCTCAGTAAAAATAAAGCCCGCTTTCTTATTACAGGAACACTGTAGACTCAGGGGACACTTGACGAAGCTGGGCTTGGAGAGTGACAGCATGTTCAGATTCTGTGAGGAGATGGAGGAATTTCCAATGTATCTCCTAACGGACCGTGATACTGCCATTCAGAGAAGATTCAGGAACTTGGATAGTTACTAGGAAGAGGAGGGGAACATACTCTCCGTAGAGCTCTCCAGGATTCCTTGTGAATCTTAAACTGGTGGGGTGCTATAGACGAGAAGCTCACCCATGGCACTTGAAATGGTGCTACAGGGCTAGCCTTCGGCACCCAGTGGCTAGCACAATAGACCATTAGATCGCAGTGCAACGGGCCCCTTCGCTCAAATATATATATATATATATAAACTCGAATATATATATATTGATTTTTTATATATATATTGATTTTATATATGTATTGATTTTATATATATATATATATTGATATTATATATATTGATTTTTATATATATATGATATATATATATTGATTTTATTATATATATATATTGATTTTATATATATATTATTGATTTTTATATATATATATATATATTATTATATTATATAATTTTATATATATATATATGATTTTTTATATATATATATATATTTTAATATTAAATATTATATTAATAATATAATAATAATATAATTATTAATATATTATATTATATTATATTATTATATATTATAATTATATTAATATATATATTTATTTAATTTTTATATATATATATATATTGACAATCTAAATTTCGTAGATTTTTCCTTAAAAAATTGTTAGCTCTGCCAACTCCATCCCCTAATTTTCTCCTTAATTTAGAAACCGATCTAGATCACTTCGAACCTTTCACTCTTAATCTGCACTTAAATTACTGCTCGCGTGTTTTATCCTTAGATGACTACCGTTTGCCCAAAATTGTTGCAAAAGAGGTAATAAGGAGAAAAACCTTTTGGTTCAAACACTGGTTATCTCTTTCCCATCAATATTCTTGTGATTTTCCGCTTTCGTCAGATAATTTCTCCACCTGGTTTTGTCAGCAGTCCAAACTTGCGACCTTAATCCGAGCCGCTCGCCTGGAGGAATCTGTTAGCCGTGCCATTGAGTCTGGTCGTTTTCAACTGTACAGGGCTCTTATTTCAGATTACAACAGTTTTGGCACGAACGATGTTTTTTAAAATTTTCGTTTTTCGGAATTCCGGTGGCTAATTAAATTGAGAGGAGAGCTGCTTTATCTTAATTACAAGCCGTGGGTGAAAGGTGATCCTGATAAAGAAAGGTGTTCATTTTGTAATTTTAATTGCAGAGAGGATCTTTACCATTTTTTAGGTGAATGCCCTATATTGGCCGAACTCCGTATATTGCACTTGGGTGCACCATCCCTCTCTAGGGAAAAAATTATTTGCTTTTTGTCCGGCCAGACCAATTGTCGCCCCTTAATATCCTACGCCCGCCATGCTTGGAAAGTCAGATATGAATGGTTGTCAGATCTCCCCTGACAATTCAATTTTTTTTTTTTATCTATTTATTTATGTTTATTTTTTTTATTTTTTTTTTAAATTTCTGAGGTTTCATAAATTTTTTTTTATTTATATGTCAAGCAATATTGTTCTTTTTTTTCTTTTTTTAAATTTATGATGTTCTTTTCATTTTTTATAAATTATCATTTTCTTTCTTTTTGTATTATAATCTGTAATAGTTGTAGTTATTTTCATACCCCCCTTAAGTATTGTATTATTTGTTCTTCTTTTTTTATTGTAATTTTTTCTTTTTGTGTCCAATTGTTTTATTTATTTTTTTTTTCTATTTCTTTATAAAATTCATGTTTTAAAATTTTTCAAAAGCGGTAAACTCTGGCAGACGACGTTACGCCATACCTTTATGCTTTTTATTTTTTTTTTTATATATATTTTTGTAAATACTTTAATAAAGCATTATTATTATTATTATTGACTTAATCTTAAGTCAATATATATATAGTTTCTCTTAAAATTATACAATGGAAAAATATTGTACTGAAACGGCTGAACAGGAGTGGCAATTCACCTGAGAAAAATCAATGCCTGAAGTAACTGTTCCAGGAGAATATTTATAATAAGAGTGATAGGTTTATAACATGTTGGCTAAGGTTAAACGGAGAGTGAACTAGCCACTTCTTCAGGGAGTTCATCAGCATCTCTGAGGATATGCCAGCCTAATTCCACGAACAACACTTACACTGATACCTACAAAATTTATACAACATAGGGCAAGAAGAGGTGGTTGTTATGTGCAATGACTTGGATTTAGCGAACCTAGAAGAAAAAGGGGTAAGCGGGATGCTGGATAGATTTCTTAACCTTAAGCTATAGAATGGTGAATTTTGTGCTATTTAAGCACTTCAATTATAGTACGAAAATTTAACAAATTAAAACCAGCGGTTTATAAGACAGCTCCTAATCAAGATCAGTCATTTGTGCGGAAATAGGCGTAGAATGCGGCACAATTACCAGCAACTGTTCTCGGCCGTAACTCCATCGTACAGTGCTTCTCAGACGAAATTTTGCGCAATTCATAGAATTTCTGAAGCTAGAAGTCTTTTTGTGGGCTTCCGACAAGCCTCTGACAGCATTGATAGAAAAGGTCTTATTGAAACTTTATATAACTTTATAGTCCCTTCAAAGCTTGTAAGGTAGGTATCTGCAAAGCTTATCTGGAAATGTTCCAAAATCCTTGTAGGTAACATCAACAGTCAAGACTTTCTAGTAACTATGGGAGTGACAGAAGGTGATCATCACTCATCAGCGCTTTTTAATTTAGGCCCGCACCTCGTGATAATGAAATTGAATGTGTACGGAGGTGTTACATGCAAGTCAAAAAAATATATGCATATACGGGATGATGTTTGCTTTGTAGATGGAACCTACAGAGCTCAATATAGAAAATAAGGTATCCTCGGAAGTAAATAGGAGAATAATGGCGGGAAACCGAACCTGTTGTATTTAAATTGCTTAAATTGTTGCTTTTTTCAAAGAACCCTAAATTAAATTATATAAAATACTAATAAGGTCAGTACTAACATATGCTACGGAATCTTTCGGGAACTAAACCCTATCGAAGTAAATTCTATATGAATTTTTGTGTGGTAAGTGTCAAGGAAAATATTTGGGTCTACATAAGAAGTGGGAGAAAGAAGAATCCGATCAAATAAAGAAATGGTGGATATTGTCCGTTTTGTTAAAACTCGCAGAATGGCTGGGTCACTTGAAAGAAGGGCGGGAGCATAGCATTCGTAGAAGAATATTTTAGGAATGTCAGAAATAAGAAAAAGAGGGCAAAACAGATGGGGTTTTAGGATGTTGAAAATAACTTAAAAAATTTTGGTAGTGGCCAACTGGAAGATGAAGCAAAGTCCCCACACCGGCCCCGAAGAGCAATTTTAGTAGTAACAGTGGTAGAGCTTAAAGTGAGCTTAAGAACATATCTTATCCTGTTTATCTTGTACGCGTATACAATCTTGAAGCAGCTTTATTGAACAGGAATTGCGGGAAAAAGATAAATGCTTTCACAGGAAGTATGAGCACTAGGCTCGCGAAAAATAGTTTAAATTCAGGGTGCTGAATCGGATATTTCTGTCATAACTGGGGCCTGGCTCAGATATGGTTGAAGGCTTAAAAGGAATACTTCTCCCTCAACCTAAACCACATTCCTCTCCTAAAGGCTCCCTTAAATTCATTTTTCAGAAAATGAAAGCTATAGGTCCATATATATATGTATGCATGAAATGTTCAAAGAATTATTGAAGCCGTTTTCCAGTAAGTCGCGCGCAAAAAAAAAAAAACTGAAAAATCCTTGCAGTACATTGGGTACTTCGAGGAAACTGATTTCGATTAAAACCCTATTATCGGGACCTTGATAGCATTTAAAATAAAATATGTTTGAACTTTCTACGATTTTTGCTTTTTTGAGTTCTGCTGACCAAACATAAATCAATTTCTAACAAACAGTTCTTCATACTCAGGAAACCTTAAACCGTGTATTCCCGGTTAAAAACTCGATTTTAAAAATTCGGAATATGTCTTCTTAAAGCAGCAAGGGAAAGCGAAACTGTTCCACAATGTAAATGAGTTATTCGTCAGAATATCCTCATTTTAAAATAAAAATTTTTTTTAATTAAGATAAAAAATTATAATATGTAATTATAAAATATATTATAATATGTATTTTCTTATTGCAAAATTACCTAAAAATAGGATAATATAAGCAAGAATTAATGTAAATTTATTATTATCAGCAATTTGTAATCAGTAACTATATATATATCTAATGTCAGTTCTGATAATGCTTTGAAATGTAAATTACAAAATGATACATAAAATGTAAATGGATACAAATTTGTAATGAATCATACATGAGACATCTGTTATATTGAATCATATAAGAAAAGTTTTTTATTAGTTTAGACAGGTGGGTAACCGTATACTGTAATTTCACTTAGTTACTATCTAAAACCTTATATATATATCTACTCTTTTAACCATCGATTGATTTTTTTTACTTTCTCTTACTCCTAATAAGAGGAAGTATTGTAATCGTGTCAAATTTTCGATATTGAGTTTTCACCGGAAATATCCGATTTGAGGTCCCCTGAGTCCAAAAAAGTGGATTTTAGCAAATGGTCTGTGTGTGTGTATGTGTATGTGAACAGCATAGCTCAAAAACGAAAAAACGCAAAATGTTCAAACTTATATTCGTTTAGGTATCACCATGGGATCTGGCGGTGCGTTATGTGTCAATATTCCTCAACCGGAAGTACCACTTTACAAGTTGTTTTTTTTACGTTTTTGCGATTGTTTCAAAAAATGGCTCCGACGATTTTCTTTAACCTTGGTATATCAACTACACATACAAAGAGTTATAACTTTTATTTGAAACATTTCTCCAGGATAATTCATTTAAGGGCACTTCTGGGGGAGGGGAGGGGTTAGGTTTTCATCTTAACTGCTATTTCAGTTTATTAGACTAATCTGTCATGTAAATAATGTTAATTAGAATTAAATATGTTGTTGAAATTCCGAGTTTGAAAAAAATCAGATAAGCGGAAGTGTGTTTGTTTTGACACTTTACTAAATGATTTTTTCATTTTTTCGCCATTTTCTCAAAAATGGCTCCGACGATTTTCTTGAAACTTCGTTTACAAAATAAAAATGCAAAGATCTACATCTTTTATTTAACACATTTCTCTGGAAAAATTCATGTATCGGCAGTTTTACGGGAGGGGTGGGGTTGCAGCTTCCCCTAAAGTGGTATCATAGTTGCTTATACAATTCTATCATCCAAGCAAAATTAATTAGAAATAAATAGATGGCCAAAATTCCAAGTTTTAAGAAAATTGTAAGCCGGAAGTGCGCTTATACTGAACAGCTTTTTCAGTTTTCGACGAATTTCGTTATATTTGGTACACAAACTATAACATTTGTCAATTATAATTTTGAGAACTGGAGTAAGAGAAAGTTGTGTGAGTGTTCCACACCAGATTTTTTTATTTATGATTATTAGAAGGATAAAGTCCGTAATTGATTAAGGACGTTAGGTCCATTTGGGCATAAGCTTCTTCCAAAGTAGTCTTCTTATTCTTGCCCCTTACTGGAGTCCTGAATGTTTAATCTCTTCTGGACCCAGTCAAACCCATTCAGTTGTATGATTGATAGACCTTCCAACTCTAGACCAAGCTATATGTCCGAACCAATACTAATCATGCCGATGTCACTCATCTTCCTTCCTCATTTCCGCATTCCGGGCTCTATTATCCTCCTTACTAACAAGGATGCTGAGCTTCGTAGGTGTTCGAGCGCTAAGAATTTTTCTTTGAAAGTCTTCAAGCTTTATGCCCAATATTACACTATTAATTATTAAAGCTTTGAGTTTCAGAGCTGTTCTCCTTTTATATATTTTATAAACTTGATGGGTTACTTTTTCCTGGATTTTTTTAAGGTGCACAACAGCTATGGTCCTTTGCACCCACCAGTCTAACAATTTCTACAGCAAACCCACAATCTAGGTCTAATCATATTCCTCTACACCCTTGTATCACTTATAAAATAAATACCTATACACAAGACACCAGCAAACAACTAAACACATACATATGTACAGCTAGTTTCACAACAAATGAAATAGATGAACCTCCCTAAGATATTCGAAAGTCTTATTGATATTGCCCTCATTGTCTCCTAATACATCTGTAAGACTGGCCGGTAAATTTACTTTTCCCCGAGCGTTTACATATTTCGAACATTCTAAATAGAATATAAGGGGGCGTTAATGTCGTATTGTAAGCGCTGCTGCATTCCGGCTGAGTTTCTCTTCGGAATATGTGGCTGTGTCTGTCAACATGGTGTGACCGAGTCTAATTCTCGCTAGAACAACTTCTTCTCGCCAAGATTCTTGATGGATTAGATATTCTTCTTCTTGATTAGATAATCTTGTTGATAAAGTTATCCTTATAAGAAATGCTCCCCAAAAATAAAAGATCGGCCACCAGTTTTGTATCTTTCCTTGCAGAAGTAGTTCATCTTATATCTTTTGAATTAAGTTCTTCAGTCGAATTCATAATAATTTGCAAAAATAATTTTACCTAATTTCTTTTGAAGATTTTTTTCATTGACGGAAATAATTTTAAGATCTATAAAATTCTTTGAACTATCAAAGCGTTTGTTTATTTAAATTATTACCCTTTTCTCCTCTCAACCATCATTATCACTACTGTAGCCTGTGATAAATAAATTGGGTCAGAATTGCCCTTTTTATGAGCTAAATTAAATCAACGATTATAAAGTAGATTTTTAATTTAAATAGGGAATAGTAAGCATTCAATTAAATGATGTACGTTACGAGCCGCTACTGCCTTCTTTAACACTGTTATATACATTGGTTCTCGTTGAGAAGTTTTGTCTTTTAATCTTTTATTATAAAGTCAATCACCTTACAGCTGATAGGGCAGCATCCGTCCATTTAGTGAGAAACATTTCTCTTTAATTTCTCTTACGGCTACATTGCAATCTTGTAACAATTTAATATTTTCCTAAAAAGAAAAATCTGACTTCAAAGCTGTTGTCAATAAACGGGGGTCAACCAGAAGAGAAAGAAATCATGGATACATCTGTAAATATTCAAACGCTACAATTTTAAGACAGGAGACCAATTTAATACTTGGGAGCCATAGTCACAGAAAGCAAGTCATGGTGGAGTTCGAAACTAGTAGGAGAATGTAGGAGAAGGCTTAATGCTTTGGCTCAGGGGGGTAAGGTGCGTCTCTATTGGATACCTGGACATGCGGGAATAGAGGGCAATGAGAGGGCGGATCGGCTGGCCAGGGAGGGATCATCATTACCATTCTGTGGTCCTGAACCAGCCCTTGCCGTCACGAAGAAGTTTCGCGACAAACAGATTAGATTTTGGGAGATGAGGGTCTTGGAGAAATGCTGGGGGGACACGCAGGGGTGCTTTCAAGCTGAAAGATTTATAAAGGCAGGTAAGCAGAGTGAGCCAATGGGCTCATATAACATAAACAGGTGAATATTAAACAAATGCAAAAATGAGTAGCAAAAATAGTTATCAAATTCAACAAGCCAAAAGGAGTGGCGCTTACCTTTGAACGCAGACACCTTTAAAATTAGTGTGGTCCGACTGAAGTCCTTCAGCCCATATGGAGAATTGAAGGAAATAGGAGACAGGAAAGGGAACAAAAAAGAACCTTATGCCTGTAATTCCAGCGTCGTTGTCCACACAGTACGGCTGATGAAAATAGATGAAGATTTAGACGGAGAAGCAACGGAAGTAGCCCACGTGCTTGGCCGTTCAACCTTAACAGGCCGGGAGAATCCGGAGACACTCACTCGACAAGAAATCGACTTCTCACTACTAACTCCGAGAAAAACCAGATGGAACGCATGGGTTCTCGTCAAACGGAAAAGCGGAAGTCTAAATCGCATAGGCAAATAATCGCACATACACTATGTTGCTTGCTCGAGTGTTAACTTGTGACGTACTACCACTAACTCCGAGGAAAACCAGATGGAACGCATAGGTTTTCACCAGAAGGAAAAGCGGAAGTCTAAATCGCGTAGGCAAATATTCGCACATATACGATGTTACTTGTCTGGGTGTTACTTTGTGACTTACTACCACTAACTCCGAGGAAAACCAGATGGAACGCATAGGTTTTCACCAAACGGAAAAGCGGAAGTCTAAATCGCGTAGGCAAATATTCGCACATATACGATGTTACTTGTCTGGATGTTACTTTGAGACTGAGTGGAAGGGCTAGCTAACCAAGGGACTACCCTCATTCTCTCTAATTAGGACACAGCCTATAGAGTTATATATATTTAGAATATTAAATTTTTAGGGCGGCAAATTTAAATTTCTATAAATACCGAACACTTATATACAGGTTTTCCCCACTCTAGCCTGCTTAAGTGAGAGAGTACCTGAGAGAGTTGGTTTTCTCTCGGTCGGGCTTGTGTGTTTTCTCTCTTGCCGTTACATTAAAGAAGTTGTGGTGGTTGGTTTCGCCGAGCTGGAACGCATCAGGGACATTTTATTTAATATTTACATTTACATCTACCACGGAAAATATCTCTGATTATTGAAGAATCTATGACATAATTCTCCAAGTACTTCAAAAGAGCTTCCAAAATATAATCAACTGTATTCATTCAGCTCTCTGCTAAAAGCGCGTTTTACAAACCAGAGAGCTTTTATCAAGCTAAACAAGATTAGCTTAATCGAATAGACAAACAAGAATAGCGGACTAACTACACCGCTCATCAAGACTGCACACATCAGCCTTACGTTACCAACTTCATATACTCAGCAATTGTAATCTCACTATATCTCTTTTTACTCTAATTTCGTAAATATTAATTATTATGAGTAGACGACACAGCTGATTGTCTTCATTTCAATGTTAACATTCACTATTTTTTGCCACAATGATAATTCCATTAAGCGTTCCAAGGAAAACATATAAGAAAAAAATTATAACGAGACAGACTAATTTGATACAGACTAATGATTAATTTGATAACTAATTTTCTAATGTCACTTTTATTAAATTCAATCTAACAATATTTTTATCTTATAAAAAAGTCGGTAAAAAAGAAACTTTTAATTTTTGTGAAAATCTTTTTTATGAGTAAAAAGATTAATTGAACTTACATTTTCTTTGCTAAAAATTTCCTTAAGTTATAATTTTTTCAATCACTTTCTCTCCTGTATAAAAAGAAAGTGATCGGAATATTAAAGTCGGATTTAGATAGTGTTGAGTCTTAAAGCTGTAAAGCGTTGAACTTCCCTATCAAGTGAATTGTGAGACTTGGATTTTGTTTAACGTTTTGAATGATGATGATGTGATTTAGTTTTCGATAGCGATTTTATTCGATAAAACTTTTCTTTTCTTTTTTGCTGACAGTGTGATAATCAGTTTAAACGATAAATTACACTTATTATTGGTTGTAATAATATCGGATGTTTTATATATATATTTTATTAATAGATATATTTAATATATATATTTTACTGTCAGATATATAAACACATCATACATACATACGTACACATGTCATAACAGTTTATTGAATAGTACTTTATTTCTGTACAGCTTCGAACATGTCACCAACAGGCCTCTAACATACAATTCTTGGCCAGAAATTCTGCTGTGACAGTTAACCTGGATTAATATACCTTGATTCAATTCAGTTATTATTTATATTTTATTATTATTATTATTATTACTGGAATTAAATTTTGTCTAGTATTTTAACTTTTATTTCATTTTATATATATATATATATCATTGTTAACCTTAATCTGTAAACCTCTGTGTGGGCCATCTTTTCAGAGTTCTTCCTAATAGCCTAGGATGGCCACATTTCATTTTTCCAAGAAGAGGCCACACAAAAAAGCACAGTATTTAGCCTCCCCTAACTGATCACATCATTATAGTCATTAGGAGATATCTATGGTTTTTCTCCTGTAAATAAATGAAAACCATTGAACTGTGTGGAAGACACTTCGAAGTCTTATAACAATTATTCATTCCTAGAAATGCCCAGTAAATATACCAAGCTATTCTCGCAGTAAATAAGGATCTTTCCATTATCATTCTCCAGTGAGAAAAATGGCTCTATTCACTCCATTGAGGTTTTCTTATTCCATAAGTAATCTAACCAGCATTGGCGGACCCACACTCCATTCAGCTGAATGAATGTATTGTTAGAAACTTCCTCATTGATTGAAATTCATTATTATTTATTTATTTTAAATGGATTAAGATCTTGTGTTTCGCTCATATCTGATTAATATCGATCTTATTATAAAAAAAAAATACTTTACTGCCAAAGTATTATGGAAAAAAGTTAGGATTCACCTATTATTGTTATTATTAGTACTATTTCGTTTAAGACACGTCAACATTTGTGGTCATTGGTGCTCGGAGCTTTCTCAATGCACTTACGGGCCATGTTCTCCCGTTACAGACAACATTACCTGCTACTAGACACTGAGCTTTGGAAGCTCCTTAGCAAAAGTAAATCTAACAAATGCACTGCCGCGACTTGAACCCGAGATTTAAGACGCCTAGCACGCTTCTACTCAGGTAATCATTTCCATTATTTTTATTTTGTTTTCATATTTAGGTTACATCAACGTCTATTATGGTCATTGACGCCCTGAGCATTCTTAGTGCCAACATACGGACAGTGTTCTCTCGTTACAGGCAACACTGCTCATCGACCGGAAAATGATGTTGTTTTTTAGGAAGAGAAAAGTACCTAAAGGGTAGCATTGGATTCGAATCCAGGAACTCCACGTGCGAGTCTAGCACACTAACACTGAGCTAATCTTTCCCCACCCTTCCCTTATTATTATTCTTATCTGGAAAAAGACCAAACATTAATATTGGACTATATTTTGCTTCTGGACTAAGCTAACAAATAAGCAAGGGTCTAAACAAAAACAAAATAAAAGTATCGGTCCCAGACCCTATCCTCGGGTACAAACCTTACCCAATATCACTCACTCTTTTTGGAAGAAGGGATAATCCATCTTTAGATAAAACATTAATTAAATCCAAGCTCATATATCATAGTACTGAAATGTTGTAAAGGAAATCTACAAAATGTGTATTTCCCGATGAACAATTCATTCCACAATTTTCACACCATCAAATACTTTTTCTTATGATAGTAAGAGAGATATTTAAAAAGCGGGGGATCTGCACCATCCCCACGATTTTCTCTTGCTGCTACAGTTTTAATATTTTTAAATGTTAAATTTTCTTCAAACTTGGAACGCTTATTAAAAAAACTTTTACAATTAAGGGATAACGACACTTGAAAAATGACACTTTAGAGAATAGCGTGACTTATCAGGCCCTCTATGCCCGCTAGGGGTATCTGTTGCATACAGTTACTCGCGGGTAACCACAGCCCGTGCGATCCCACGGGTTACCACAGCTCAGTTCTCCATCCATGCACTTTGTCAGATCAGTACACAATACACTTAAACTACATACACTCAACCATTTACAGACAAAGACAAACTAGGGTCTCCATCCCTAGTTAACTGGCGAAAGCAAGGGAGAAGGAAGGGATTAGCTTTGTGGTAGCACGCTGGCCTAGCAACGCGGAGATCCCGGGTCCGCATCCAGCATGCTGCCCATAGATTTTCTCTTTCTAGAAGCCTCTACAGCTTACTGTCTGGTGTTATCTATAGCTAGGGAACACTGCTCTAGAGGCCGGCAGTGCACTGAGAAGGCTCCGTGAGGGCACCATAAATATTTCAAGTCGCAGTGCAATAATCCCCTATTACAAAAAAAAAAAAGCAGCCCCTTTACATTTAATTTTAGTGATTTCATTTGAATGAAAAATGAGATTTATATTGGTTGTAAAAAAGGTTTTATTTAATTGCAGAAAGGTCAAATTTGATTGAACATAGTTAAATTTCGTTTAAAAAAATGCTAGTTATATTATATTATATTTTCACTATCAATATTATATGGGGTTCAAGGGGTATCTGTTGCATGCCGTTACTTGGGGAGCAGCGACCCCACGGGTTACCACAGCTTAGTACTCCATGCACTTCGTCAGAACAGTACACAATACACTTAAACTACACACACTTACACTTTACAGACAAGGACAAACACAGGACACAAACTAGGAATTTGGCGCCCCTAGTTAATTGGCGAAAGCCAAAAGTGAAGAAAAGGATAAGCTCAGTGATAGCGCGCTGGACTAACAACGCGGAGGTCCCGGGTTCGAATCCATCATGCTGCCATTAGATTTTCTCTTTCTAGGAGCCTCTGCAACTCACTGTCCGGTGATGGGCAGTGTTGTCTGTAGCTAGAGAGCACTGCTTGGAGGCCGGCTGTGCATTGGAGAAAGCTTCGCGGGGCAAAATGAATCCCCTACAACAACCATCAATATTATATTAAGGAATATCATGCTATGAAAACTCAGTATTTTAAGAAATTCAATCATTTGACAATAGAAATAAAAATTGAGAATTATGTTTATTTCAATCAATAGCACTCCGTTGGCCGTATTCTCTCCAAATAGTAGAATATAAAGAAATATTCAGTTAATAACTATAATTATTAAAGTCTAAATAGAATTTCATAAAACTAATAATTGTAACAGAAAAATAATTAAAATATAAAGTGGTAAATCTAGTAGAAGAGAACAATATTAGAGTGTGTTAATAGTAAATAAAAGTTCCCAAAAGAAATCATTACTTCTCTTAGAGGACGACACACAATATGTCTCTAAAGTTCCCAATATTATAAGCACCATCATTATTTATTGTTTGAGCTCTTGGGGTAAAAAGTAAATATAATGTATCCTTCACTTCTAAAGCATCAAATATGAACATGAAAATAGTACCTTCATAAGATGGATGGGAATAATGTAATAAATTTTTTTATTTATTTTTTATTTAGGGTGGTTGTTGTCAGACTGGAACAAAAAATAAATACGACAAAAAAAAAGTAAAAAGGAAAAACTTTAGTATTAGAGCTCGTCATGTGTTGTATGATGGAGTGACTTGAATGTTTTTTAGAAGGTCAGTGTTTCAGAGAGATCATTTGGCTATAATAATCTGCAGTTTGGTATATATAGGTTTTTTATATATATATATAGTTACAAAAAAAAAAAAAATGCTGGTTTGAAACATTAGACGCATACATAAAACACATACACACACAAAAAACACGACATTTCAAATTCACGACAATAATTTTCTTCAACTTTGAAATGATTGCTGAACATTTAATTGTCTTTAATACTAAAAAGAAATTTATTTCACAGATATGACGCAGTGTTTTTTTTTTTTTGTCTCTAACGGAAGCCGCGGTATTAACATTAATAGTAATACAGTTTTGCATTTACTTATTATATGCCGACAATGTTGCTATTCTAGCTTCTTCGTGACAAGACGCACAGACAAATTTAAATATTCTACATAAATATTGTACAATTAATAGTTTAACCTGGGAAATGAGAGTCTTGGAGAAATGCTGGGGGGGACACGCAGGGGTGCCTCCAAGCTAAAAGATTTATAAAAGTAAATAAGCAGGGAATTTCGGAGTATCTCCTGTCCTTCAGTAGAACAGGTCTGAGGACCTTGGTGGGGGTAGTGACTGGGCACACTTGGGTGACCAGTCAGTTGTTTAACATAGGGAGGACGTCTAGTCCCATTTGCCAGAACTACGACGATGGAGTCAGGGAAACGATGTACCACTACTTATGTCAGTGTCCCCGTTTCGCTGGTACTAGGTTTCGCGTATTTGGGAGGGCACCACTCTCGCAGGATCGCCTAGTTGAGTTAGAGTTTAAGGATATTGCAGGACTAACCGGTAAGCTATCCGAGGGAGATTAATTAAGGCGATATGGGGGGTATCGGGGGGATAATAGGTCCCACGCCATTAGGCACCCGGAATAATAATAAAATAATTTAACCATTAATATTTCAAAAACAAAAATACTTCCCTTTCATAAAGGTGGACAATCCTCAATATAAATTTAATAACTATGATATAGAAATTGTCAACAGTTTTGTTTATCTGGGAGTCCCATTTTATAGTTCAGGTACTTTCTGTCAGTCCGTTAAGTACTTTCTTTCTAAGGGTACTGCTGCACTTTCAGTGGTAATGAAAATTTTGAGCGGCTTAAAATCAGATTCAAGGCGGCTCAAATTGTTATCTATATGACTCTCTTTCTGAAAGCAATCTTTTATATATGTCAAAGATTTGGGCTAGTAGATATGGGTCTATCATAGAACGAGGACAAGTGAATTTCTTTAAAAAAATATTGGGTTTTAAGTATAACCCCTCCGGACTCATATGTGAGACTTGAAACAGGCCGGATTCCATAACCAGCTAAAGATCTTTAAGAGAATGCTTAGGTGGTGGATCTGTTTGTTTAGCATGGCTGATGACAGAATCCCAACTAATCCCAGATTAGCTGAATTCTTGAGTATCAAGTTGCCGTTTAACTGGGCCCTTGAGCTAAAAGAATGCTTATTTACGCTCAAAGTCCTAAATTAATAGAAACTGAATTTAATAACATAATAACAGCATTCAGCAATAATCTGATTAGTAAGGACATTGACAAAGTAATTAATTACGGTTATAATATTGTAACGCAGCAGGTGGTGGCTTCTAGGAGAGAGAGTAGGAAACTCAAGTTCTCTTAATGGCCACAGGAAATGCTGAAAGCTCTAGTTCTCTCTGGAAGAATTGAGAAGAGTCTAGAAGGTTCTCTTCCGGTATAAATAGTGGGACCGCAGAGAGTTGAGAGAGTCTTCTAGTTACAAACGAAGTCACTATTTTGTGAAAAGTGTATAAAAAGTGGACAAAGTGAACTTTTGTGGTTTAAACTGTGAAGTAATTATTATTAAGTGTTGTATTTTGTAATTTATTGTGTATAACAATAAATTGGTGTTTTCTTTATTGAAGTTTAGAGTATTTTAACTATACGAACCCACTTAAAAGTAGTTGCGGTAGCTAGTTTAGAGGGAAAAATGTTACAATATGTACTACAGAAATATCTGTTCCTTTAATGCTCACAGTCAATTTATTTTATATAATTCTCATATCAATAAAATCAGAGCAGTCTGTCAGTTACGGTTGGCTTCCAAATGATCATACCGAATTATATATTAAAGGAGAAAAATTTGTTTTTGATAAAGAACGTTGTTTGTGTTGTTCCCGACAATGTAAAGAGGATGTTGCTCACTTTTTATTAAATTGTCCTTTGTACCCTAATGTTGGATCAACGTATTTAAGCAGATATATATAGAACTTAAAATGATTATAACAACATTATTAACATATTAGACATTGTTTCTGTTGAAAAATTAGATCATGTCTATTTTTTTTACTTTCTCTTACTCCTAGTAAGAGGAAGTATTGTAATCGTGTCAAATTTTCGATATCGAGTTTTCACGGAAATATCCGTTTTGAGGTCCCCTGAGTCAAAAAAGTGGTTTTTAAGCGAATGGTCTGTGTGTGTGGTGTGTGTGTGTGGTCTGTGTGTGTCTGTGTGTGTCTGTGTGTGTGTATGTATGTGAACAGCATAGCTCAAAAACGAAAAATCGTAGAAAGTTCAAACTTGATATTACGTTTAGGTATCACCATGGGATCTGACGGTGCGTTATGTGTCAATATTCCTCAACCGGAAGTACCACTTTACTAGTTGTTTTTTTTACGTTTTTGCAATTTTCTCAAAAATGGCTCCGAAGATTTTCTTTAAACTTGCTATATCAACTACACATACAAAGAGCTACAACTTTTATTTGAAACATTTCTCCAGGAAAATTCATTTAAGGGCACTTCTGGGGGAGGGGTGGGGTTAGGTTTTCATCTTAACTGCTGTTTCAGTATATTAGACAATTCTGTCATCTAAATAATGTTAATTAGAATTAAATATGTTGTTGAAATTCCGAGTTTGAAAAAAAATAGATAACCGGAAGTGCGTTTTTACTGAAATATAATTTTCAGTTTTCTGGTATTTTCTCGAAAATGGCTCCAACGATTTTCTTTAAACCAGCGTTGTTAACTATACATATAAAGAGCTACAACTTTTATTTGAAACTTTTCCCCTGATAAATTCATTTAAGGGGACTTTTGGGGGAGGGGGGTTATGTTTTTCTTTAAAATGCTATCACAGTTGATTATACAATTCTGTCATCCAAATTGAAATAACTAGAAATTAATATATGACCCAAATTCCGAGTTTCAAGGAAATTAGTAAACCGGACAGTTTTACTGGACAGTGTTTTCACTTTTCGACGAATTTCATTAAATTTGGTACACTAACTATAAAATTTGTCATTTATAATTTTGAGTACTGGAGTAAGAGCAAGTTGTGTGAGTGTTTCACACCAGATTTTTTTTTTATCTTAAACAGTCTCAACTTGAGGAAATTGAAATTGAGTACGAATTGATCAGTTTAACTTTTATTGTGAATTTAGCTTTATGATCGTCTAGATATTGTTTGTGTATAACTTGTTAGGTATTTTGTATTGAGTGATGAATTTTTTCTTTTTACGTTTTGAATTCTATTTCGCTGCTTGTATTTTTATATGCAGTTATTCTTATTACAGTTTGGACTTTAGTTTATGTTTATGTTGTATATAGATATTGTGAAGAGATATAGAAGAGGAATAGATATAATAATGGGCAGAAAAAAGAATTATAAAAAATTGAAAGGAAAATAAAGGGCTTTCAGCTACCTCTGTATTATTTCAAATTTTTGTTCATATAATCTCTTTATTTTACTCAACTCCCTGCAATAAGCCTATTAGGCTTCAATGTAGTGTTTATAATAAATAAAAAATAAATAAAATACTCAAGAGAAATTGAAATAATTAAAATAAATTTCTCAACGGTCTGGAAGCGCACTAGGTAGGAACACAGAAGTTCCTGTTTAGAACTTAGGCGGCTTGAGATTTTCTCAAATTTGTAACATGTACAGCTTACTATGCATTGTAATATGATTTGAATTGGGGTGTAAATTAAATATGTTAATTAATAATTAATTATTATAATAAATTCATAATTGAAATCTTCTCTAAAGGGATTTCGTGAGGTCTGTGTTTATGCAGAAGTTGGGGAGGTTGAAAAAACAACTAAAGATATAGATTCAAAATATATAATTAAAATAAATAGTATATGTCAAAAATTAATAAATAGAATATTGAGATACAACAACATAAGTGTCATGTCATTTAGGAGAAACTGCTTTTTATAAAACTTACATATTTTACATATTTTTTGACTTGAAGAAGGCTGGGTTTCTTGGGGTACTTCCACCACTCACAACTGTAACATGGCTTTTTCTAATGATAGATTTCACTCTTTTTACGGTATAAATTTTGAACTGACCCCCTTCCCTAAAAGGGTCCACCTTATATATTCTACCTCCATCCCGGAGAAAGTCTCCCAGAGGGGAATTCCCTTTGTCCTAAATAAATGTAATGATAGGGTTAGGCAAGGTATCTCTGACTCAACTAACTGTTTCTTTTGTCCCTTTCAACCTTCAATTAACCAACTTTATAAATATGTACAATCATAAAATATTTATCAAGGATATACTTTGATACAATTTATATTTATTAATTCTTCCAAAGATGTACATATCACTCCAGCTATGGGCATTGTTGTAAGGAGAAAATTGAAATGGTTATGAACTAACACCAGTACCATTGAAGTAGACGCTCCTTTAAAAAAAACATCCCAGAAATAGGAGTACCGTATACATCTACTGAAGAAAATAGATTCTTACAAAGCTATCCCACAGGATACTCTTAAAAAAAAACACCGAGAAATGGGCAAAAAAACTGAAAAATATATCCATATATGTGCAATGTTTAGTGTGTAAACAGATTTTGCTCTGTGTAAGTCTGTATCTTGTCGCACTATTTTATCAAAACATTCTGAAAGATAGGCGAAACCGATCGATGATCACAAAATGAAGTCTTCCGGCTGTCAAGAAAAATATCTCCAAAAAATAAAAATTCTCTAATATGTCTTATTCAGATCAAATTATAAGAAAAATGTGGACATTAGAAAAAAAAAAACAAATTAATATAGAAGAATGTAAACTCACTGTACAAAATAAAAGACGACTCTATACTTCACTAATCGCACCCAACTGGATGTACGGACTAGAACTCTGCGGAACCACAAAACGTACCAACCTCAACAAGAATACAAACCCTGCAGTCCAAATTACTACGATGCATAGTCGATGCTCCTTATTATACATATCCAACCACTACAATCCACATAGATCTGAAGATTCCTTTAGTCCATAATATAGCGAAGCACCGGTACAAGAAATTCCACAGCAGATTGTCCCTTCATCCCCCCAATCCTCTCGCCCAAACCCTCTCCACCACCACACTTCCAAGCAATCCTGCTAGGCGGTTGAAATGTCGTTGGCCCCGCGACCTTCTAGGTGACTAATAATAGTTGTCATTGGATAACTACGATTCATGACCGTCACGTCATTGTTTATATCTCCTATTAGCTATTTATTTGTTACGTATTTATTTATGTAGTTGTAAATATTCAATAAAACAAATTTTTTTTTTTTAAATGTAGACGCCAAAGTGATGGCAAAGTGATGAATTTTATTTGTATGACATAAACAAATTGTGTTTGATGTAAACAAGATATGTGTGATGTAAACAAGAATACCTCATAAAAAAAAAAAAAAAACTGAAAGTTAAGTGTAACTAAAATTGTGTTGAAAATACATTGGGAAACACAGTTTAGTGGTTTCTAAAATTGTGTAATTTTGTAGGAAACTCTATATTGACACTGACATATTAATGGAAATAGAGTGGGTTTCATGCAAAGTGCAAGCGATTTAGCAAAAGGTGTAGACATAGTCCCGTTTTAGTGAGTAAGGTGCAAAGAACGCAAGTCGTTATAGATCTAACTTTATCCCCATCAGACATGATTTATATAGTTGAATTTTTAACCAAATCATTAAATAAATTAAAAAAAATGCAACAAAAATATATTTCATTTTCAGCCAAAAATATAATTGTGTGCTGTATGCAAAATTTATCTTTCAATTCAGTCTATAATGAAATTATAATTGCAGTATTTCAAACATTTAAATTACCACTTGTGATAATGAGGACAAGTTTTTAAATGCATGCAAAAATGTAATACATTAAATTTGCTTTCTATCAGTTTTTTTATTTATTTTTTCTTATTTTATTCTCTATTTCTCCTCATAAAACTATTTTTATTATTCTTCGTGGTAATGGATCTGGCGCTATCTAGGTGTAACGGCAAGAGAGAGAACACAAGCCCGACCGACAGAAAACAGACTCTCTCCGGTACTCTCTGACTTAAGCAGGCTAGAGTGGGGAGAACCTGTATATAAGCCAGTGAGAGATCTAGACATCGATCTATCAGATTCAACCATATACATCGCATCGTGTCATATTTCTACTCTCACCTTTTATTCTATTAAAATCATTACAAGTCCAGTGTAGTTTGTGTAACTTATAGCTATATTATAACAATGTCTTCATATCTCGTCTAATTAATTAATCCAATTTCTCTCCTCATCAACTCCATTATATAGCTGAAGCATTTCAAACAACCATACAAAAATCCAGTCCTAGATCTACTCGCAATACTTCGAACAAATCGGACAATAACCTTAACGGGGGAAACAACCTGAAACTCTTCCAGAGGCATTTTGTTGCGTATAAAAGATTCCTGAACCTAATCTTCTGAATATCCTCCAATCAATCTGTCATAAGATGGATAGTATAAAGGAATTTGTTGACAGTTGATAAATTATGTTATGAAGAAATTTGGTGAGGATCGGCATCAAGAAAAAAACTTCCAATTATGCCAACGTTTCGACAGAGTTTTCTGTCATTATCAAGGCTTTAATATATAATAGGAAGATATGGAGAAAGAATTTTTAAACATACACTGCAAAAATTCATTTTTCTTTTTTTTCTGTGTTGATGATTTAAAGACAAGACATTAGTAATTTTTAATTTTCCTTTTTATATTTTTTGCGATGTAAAAAATGTGTATGTTTAAAAATTCTTTCTCCATATCTTCACGACTTTCTATATACGAGGCATGTCCAGTAAGTAAGTGTACTGAATTTTTGTAGGTTACATAAATTTTTATTTGAACAAAAAAATTACCTGGTTACATTAGTACATATGTAAGCTATTTTTCGACATAGTCACCATTCCTCTCAATGCATGTGGTGAACCGGGGTATTAATTTTTTTATGCCTTCCTCGAAGTAGTTTTCCGCCAACCCCTTCGTCCGATTCTCCACCTCCCCTTCACCTCCTCGTCGGTTGAAAACCTTTTTCCACCCATGTGCAGCTTCAGGGAGGTAAAGAAATACTAATCTGAAGGTGCTAGGTCAGGGGAATGCGCGGGATGGTTCAGGACATCCCATTTAAACGAGGCAAACAGTTCCTTCGTGGCGTTGGTCGTGTGTGGCCTGGCATTGTCGTGCAGCAGGCAGACTCCCTTAGTCAGCATGCTTCTTCTTTTGTTCTGAATCGCCCTCCGCAATTTTTTTAGGGTCTCACAGTATCTTGCGCAGACTTAATGGTCTCCCCTTGAGGCATAAATACAATTAAAATTATGCCTTGACAGTCCCAAAACACGGATGCCATGATTTTCTTGGCTGAAATTGAGGTTTTGAACTTTTTGGGGGTGGGTGAAGAGGTGTGACGCCACTGTTGAGACTGCCTTTTGGTTTCAGGTGTGTATTGTGCAACCCAAGTTTCATCTCCAGTAATGATGGTTTATCTCCATGGAGTTCAAATACTCTTGCCCGGACTCAAAATTTCACACTTGGCGGGAGATTGGATTGACATTTTTCACGAAACGTATTGTCGCGTCGACAGTTCTCAACGTACTGACTTCAAGCCGGTCTCGTTGCGGAGGGGAAGAATCAGGCTACACGACAGTGTAGCCAACATGTGGAAAACAAAATCACTCCGGCCGTGAGAGCCTTAGTACTCTAACTTACTGGACATGCCTCGTATTAAAGCTTTGATAATGACAGGAAACTCTGAGTAACGTTGGCATAATTGAATATATTTTTCTTGACTATCCTCACCAAATTTCTTCATAACATAAGATGGATAGGTATTTTCTTTTTCCTCTTATCAGATAAACTTTACAAAAGGATTATGCCTTCATTGCTTAGAGATAATGCCTCCTTTTATCAAAAATTTCTATAAGAGATCCAGCCAAATTTCTATGAGAAGTTCATGAAATTCCCACTTTTTTTTATTTATTTAATGCAAGAATATTTAATCGCAAAACCAACTTCTCCGCCATCATGGTCCCGCTCCTTGGAGTACAAACGAAACATAAACAAAACGTTTAATATCGACAGTGTTTTGAACCAAATTACACCCTTGCCTTACAACTATTTAATAATCCAATTAGAGAACTAGAATTATATTTAAAATAACGTTTTCAGACAACAAAAGTTTAAAGCAACACACCATTGTTTAAACCCAAAATTAAAAGTTAATGTAAAATTATCTTTGCATACATAAAACGTAGATAATTTTGGTAAGTTTAAAGCAGATTGATGTGCGATTAAAAAAAAAGTAAAAAAGACTCAGACTCTGTATTGTTTTTTTTTTCCCGCCGTTTTGATAAAATTGATGATCATAGAACATATTATTACGAATTACAATAATAACTTAAAAAACAGTTTGAAATGATCTCCGCCACCCTGTTGCCTCTTTCCCCAATCTTAATGTGCGCCACCAAGGGTCCCAAAAAGTTGATGGGAAAAAAAATGGGACATATTTTTGTAGTTGTACCCTTCACCCTTGCTACGCCCTACTACGCTTGCAACCACCATGATAATGACCTTTCTCCTACACACAATACCCTCCTCTCTTATCGCCCCTCTTCTACACATCATACAATGTCTGCTACCATTATAATATATACTTATACTAAACCCTCATAACTTATCTGTCTTGTGTTCCAACAGGATTAGTTATTCCACATCATAATTTAATGTTTTTCATAGTGTCCAATGCGCTGTCTGTTATTAGTTTGAGCCCTACTTGCATGAAAAAGTGGTTTCTAGGAATTATATATTACACATATTATGTGTATTATATATAATATATATCTTGTGTTTTTGGATGTGGGTATGGTTTTGTATGTGACCATGATATCTCTAAAACAATAAATCTTTATTGAATATATTTTCAGTTTTCTTTGATTATCTTGAATAACAGACCTTATGATTCTTTTTTTACCGTATTTTTACTTTCTCTTACTCCGAGTAAGAGGAAGTATTATTTTACTATGTATGTTAGATTTACCACTTTTATTTGAATCTTAAAATATACATATTTTCTTACTTAATTAAACTAGCTACACCAGCTTTCGCCCGCAAGTTCTTTCTCCACGCCACTCCATAAGTGAACATTGTCACCCAAAATAAATTACGTAAACCCCAAAAAGAGTGAGCATATGTCTACGGATGCAAACTCTCTTACTCCCAACGGGGTGGAAATAAAAACGATGAACCACTTCAAATATCTGGATTCGATTCTGCAATCGAATGGTTTCTCCAAAAAAAAAAAAAAAATTAATAAAAAGGGTAATGGAAAGATGGACGTTATCAGCATGGCGAACTCCGTTTTATGGTGTAACAATATATTAAAAGGAACAAAGAAGCTTATATATATAGTACCATAGTACAGAATATAATGCTTCATAGGAGCGAAACATGGACTCTTGGCTCACAAGATACAAGAAAGCTACTGTCCACCGAAATGGGTTTCTGGTATCGAGCGCTGAGAAAATCTAGACGGGAGAGAGTCAGAAACAAAGATATAATGGACACCAAGAAGACTGTGCTGGATGAATTGCTGAAAGAAGATTACGATGATACGGACATGTTTGGAGAATGCTGGATGAAAGATTGCTAAAGAAAATTTCGAAGTGGGAACCGGGAAGAAGAAGAAAGTGAAGGCAACTAAGACTTGGATGGAAAAAAGCTATCGAGGAATATATGGCAGAATATGGATTGACGGAGGAGGATGATTTAGACAGAGAGAAATGGAGAATATATTTTTAATTCCTAAATTTTACATGATTGACTGCAGAATGAAGTAGTTTGACGAGGAAAACCTCAATTTGGGAAAAATCCTGGGGCCGGAGGGAATATATATGTATTCATTTATGTATAAACATGCTTTTTCCTGCCAATCGTACCTTCGGTCAAAGAAATACATCTGTAATGGTGGAGGCCAGTTCGAGCAAGATCTGTAATTTATAATGAGGAGTAAAATTTATAATAAAATAGTACTTTCCTTCTTCTCCAATCAAAATACCGTTATAATATCATTTTGAAATTTCTTATAGGAATCATGTTTTCATTCATAACTTGTAAAATATCACTCACAGAAAAAAAACCGTTCAAGCAAATTTTTCTAACAAAAAATAGAGGAATCTATTTCTTAACTAAAAACCACATCGTCTCATTTGAAAAAATGAAGTTGGTGCGTGTATCTCGCTTCTGGAAGCACCAAAACAAATTTACAAATAAAATTTGGATTTCTAACAAAAAACTACGAGGACAAGTATCTTTTTAGTTTTTTTCTAGCTATCTTAGTTTCCGAGAAAAAGTCGTTATCCATATATTTGGGACACCCTGTATATATTTGTTAATGAAATTTTTGCCCCACCGGCGTTAGATTTTTTTCATTTTTGGATTTAATTTTTCACAGATTTCTAAAAAAGTGAATGATATTTAAAAAAAAAAAAAAAAAAAAAAAAAAAACCGGAACAAGTATGTGCAACAGAGATATTTTAACACGAGTGTATCAACTGTATTTGATCTGTGCAAGTCTATGTTATTACAGTGTTTAACAAAAACATCCTGATTATGGGCGAACGCCCGAAACCGGTCGATGACCCACAAAAAGGAGCAGACTATCACGGAAAATGTCTCTGATGTTTTCCAGCTCTGTGAAACCAACCACAACAAAGTATGTGCAACACTAATCAGTTTTATTCGAAACGCCTTTTCTGGTAAAAATGCCAATTTTTGGATCATTCTGGGAAACTTTCCTCTTTAAGGGATAAATAAAAATAAATAAATCGAAAGAGCAACTTTATTATGCAAATATTTTCAATTTTATTCAGAAAAGTGTCCTTCGATTATTTATACATCAATGTTAAATTATAGATAACCCCCCGGGCCGCAAGACTTAAATAAAACATAAATAAAAAAATTGTATAAAGTTGATGGCAAATATCCTAATTCCAATATTATTCGTTAGCTTTTGATGAAAACATTAATATTAGTGATTCGTCTGAATTATCAATATTTTTATTAGAGGAATCGATTAGAAATTGAATATCACTATTGAGGAAGTTTTATCTGTAAAAAAATATATTTTTTATCAAAAAACCACTACTGTTGCGAATATTGTCAAAACCATAAATTATCGATGAAAAAATTTTGATCTGAAATTAAATAATATATAATATTTGGATTGGCAATAGATAGAATGGCAACAATGATAGGCATAAAAAAGAGATGTATGTTATTTCTAGGTTTCAACAGAAAATTAAAGACGATCATTTTTTTAAAAATTATTTATGTCATAGCAATATTTATCAAGAAAACTGTATGTCTCCTCATTTCCGACAATTTCGAAAAATGTTCAGTATTGTTTGTCGCAGTTCGATTGGCAATAATTCTAAAAATGTTTTAACATTATACCACTAATAATAGATTAAATTAAACTATTTATGGACATAAAAGAGATACCTGTTTTACAAGTTGATCATAAAAAAATTGCTAATAGATTTGGGGCATACTTCTTGGATATTTATAGGACACCCAATTGATTTAAATTGAAAATTAAAAAAAAAAAAAATAAATAAATAAAATAAAAACCAACATGTCCGCACATTTATATTGTCATTATTTAAAAGTAAATTAATTTTATGACATTGTCATGTAAGCAAAAGATAATTTATTCCATTTTATGATACGGTCATATCATTTTTAACAAATATAATTGTCCATTCATGTTAAAAAGGTAAAAAATAGAATATCTATATTCAGAATTAAATGTTTCACTGTTTTCAATTAGCTGACATTGAAAACTTGCCAGGAAACAGTTACAATTGGAATTTCTAATAATTGAAGTGAGGTCAGAATTAATAGAAAAATTTCAGATATAATCTTTACCTATTTCAACGAATTTATTTACTCATCAGAGACATTTTCCGTGGTAGCCTGCTTCATTTTGTGGTCATCGACCGGTTTCGGGCGTTCGCCCATCTTCAGGATGCGTTTTTCAGACAGTGTGACAACACAGACTCGCACAGAGCAACTTAGTTTCACACTAACTAATTAGTTAGAGTTAGTGTTAGTGTTAGAGTTAGTGTGAAACTAAGTGCTCTGTGCAAGTCTGTGTTGTCACACTGTCTGAAAAACGCATCCTGAAGATGGGCGAACGCCCGAAACTGGTCGATGACCACAAAATGAAGCAGGCTACCACGGAAAATGTCTCTGATGCTTTCCAGCCCGGCGGAACCAACCACCACAACAAATTTATTTACTGCTAAAGTAATTTCCAATATAATTAAGCACGCACAGATAATATATTCTTTTATTCTTTATTTGTCTCCATATATAGATGAGAACAAATATTGCCAAAAATGAAACACAGTAAATTCAAGTATAGAAGTAAGAATAACCGCCATAAATTTGGTAAAAACAATTTGCGTTTATGTACAATAAAACCACGCGGAGGAACTGAGTTCAAGTCCAGTGCTACCCTTAGATTTTTTTCTTCCTAGGAGCCTCTACAGCTCTCTGTTCAGTGATGGATAGTGTTGTCTGCAGCGAGAGAACACTGTCCGGAGGCCGGCACTGCACTGAGAAGGCTCCGAGCGCCAATAACCATAGATGTTGACGGCCTTAAATAAAATAAAAAATAAAAAAAAAGGAAATAAGTACAACAGAAATTCAACCAGACATCGGCTCAGGTGGATTTAAAATTAAAGTGTAATTATTATTAGAGACATTTTCCGTGGTAGCCTGCTTCATTTTGTGGTCATCGACTGGTTTCGGGCGTTAGCCCATCTTGAGGTTGCGTTTTTCAGACAGTGTACTAACACAGACTTGCACAGAGCAAATTTAGTTTACACACTGACTATTGATTTTAGTTTGAATCATGAATGTGCGGGAAAGTTCTATGGAAAGAAAATTTCCAGGCTTCATTTTTTTTTTTAGTTTTTATTTTCTCTCACTTCCTGTCAGAGAGAAATTATTACGTTAGTATCAATATTTGAAAATGACACTTCATTTGTTGTTTTTTTTAAACTAGTGCTTGTGAATATCAAATACGAAAATATTAAAATCGAAAAAAGATTTTATATTTGATATTTCATTAAGGTACACCAAGGGGGGAATCGAAACTAAGATTGCATTCAGTCAAAATCGGTAAAGCCGGGGGTTATACCATTTTACGATTTTTTTTTTGCTTTGTTTTAATTTTTCACAATTAATTATTATTATTATTTCATTGAAATAACAATATTTACAGATACAATAGTTTTATCCAAATCTGTACAGCATCAAATTTCACATTAAATGAAATTTTAATTTCAACAAACTGCGAAATACACAACAGTTGCAACTTTTTATGGCTTATTGTGGTTGGTTCCGCAGAGCTGGAAAGCAAGCAGAGATATTTTCCGTGATAGCCTGCTTCTTTTTGTGTTCATCGACTGGTTTGTGCGTTCGCCCATCATCAGGATGTTTTTGTTAGCATCAGTGTAATAACATAGACTTGCACAAAACAAATACAGTTGATACACTCAACTGTGTGCATCGACTGTGTTGTTAAACTCAAGGAGTGTATCAACTGTATTTGCTCTGTGCAAGTCTATGTTATTACACTGTTGTAAGGGTGTTGTAAGGAGATGTTGGTTGTTGATGATGAATGATAAACACCTTAAGATTGGTTTAAGATATATAATTTGATATATATGTATATGACTGACTGCCAAGGACTTTACACTGTAGAGTTTAGAACTGAACTCATCTGACAGACTGACGTGGCTAAAATGATATGTACGGAGTGATGTTAAACTGATGTGTAAATCAACCGAATGATCTCTGATGTGTAGAACTGAATTTAACAGAATGATTCCCTAACTGTCCATCTCTTATATATGTATACACTGCCCGAGCCTCTCCTCTCTGTGCGAGAGGGGCTGTTTCTCTCCGCTAGAGTGGATGAGTGGTGGGGGTTTCACCAAAACCCCTACACTGTCTATGATGGACGGACGCCTGAAACCGGTCGATGACCACAAAAAAAAAAGCAGGCTATCACGGAAAATATCTCTTATTGATCTTATGGCTTTATCAAGAAGTACTTTATGATCGTACATTTTACAATATTTTTTTCTTTTATAAAAGTATTTATTGACCGTTGATGAATAATTATGTTATGAAGAAAATTGGTGAGGATCGGTCCAAGAAAGAAGAAACGTTTCAGTTATGGCAACGTTTTGACAGAGTTTCCCTGCCTTTATCAAGGCTTTAATATAAAAAAAAAAGTAGTCGTGAAGATATGGAGAAAGAATTTTTAAAACATATACAATTGTTACATTGCAGAAACATAAGAAAAAAGAAAACTAAAAGTTACTAGTGTCTTGTCTTAAATCATATACTTTCTGTAGATGATTTAAGACAAGATTTCTGTAGCTGATAACATAGACTTGCACAACATAAGACAGACAAGACACTAATAACTTTTAATTTTCTTTTTTTATGTTTCTGCGATGTAATAAATGAGTCTGTTTTAAAAATTCTTTCTCCACATCTTCACGACTATCTTTATATTAAAGCCTTGATAAAGGCAGGGAAACTCTGTCAAAACGTTGGCATAATTGAATGTTCCTTTCTTGGACTGATGCTCACCAAATTTCTTCATAACAATTATTTTCTTTGATTGATTTTTTTTAATTTTATTTATAAAGTATTAATTTTAATTTTATTTATAAAAAAAAATAATAATAATTTACTCTATAATTATTAGAATAATTATAATTATAATACTCGTATATTAAAAAAAAATTAAATAAATAGTACCAAAAAAAAGTGACGATTAACTGAAGTGGACCACGGTTTAAAACTTACCCTCATATTTATAAAAGGTTGCCCATCCTTCGTCAAGTATATTGCACTAAATTTTTCCTTAATTTATCTTTTAGAGAAAATTATTTGTATCCAAATCTGGGTAGGGAATTATAAGTTTCCACTCAAACCAGTTTATGAGCGATGTTTATCACATTTTTATAATTATAGGTTATGATGTTTTGGTGTTCGTTACGACCGCTGTATTCAATGTTGTAAATTGGATGTTGAGATTCGGTCATACAAAAGAACTCTTTTTAAATTTCTACCGACGCTTCGGCAGATTTATTGCCTTCTTCAGGGTCTGTGCAAAGGTTTTAATACAAATCAGAAAAAAATAGAAACAACATAAAATATGAACTTAAAATAAATATTTTCAAAATAATTTTTTTTTTTTAAATAAACTATATAAATAAAGTAAATAAAAAGTATGATATATTATATAGCACAGTTTAAATTTATTTTAAACTATTGTTGTAGAACAGGTCAGTATTAAACTAAATCACAACTATTGAAACTTTGACAATATGTGGCATATATAAGAGTAAAGTATGGAAATAACTTAGGAAATGTACTTACAAAAATTTCCAGTTAGAATTACTTACAATCTCTAGTTTAACCTGTGATTTTAGCTATTTTTTTCTGATAAAATCTTCAAGAAATATAACCTTTCCATTGCTCACAAAAACTCCAGTCCTCTAAAAAAACTCTTTTCTAAACTAAAAGGACCCCCCCCCCATCCACAACTTTATTATCAGATATAAGTTATAAAATAAATTGTTTACAATGCCCAGCTAGGACAAACATCTCAATATTTAAAAAAATAGACTGTACCAACATATATACGACTATAAAACTAAAAAAAAAACCGACTGACATGACTACAGCACAAGACGAAGCAGTGCATACAATACAAACATGAATTTGACATGGATAACACTAAAATTCCCTCAACAATAATAATAAAAAAAAGAAATATATTGGAAATGATTCATATTAAAAAAGATAAATTATCTATCAATTTTAGAACAGACACCAAAAACCTATCTCCCTTAGTTATAACAATCTTCTGGAATTTCCAAAACAACATACAGACTAAGACACGGTTTTCCCAGCCGCTCTCCTAGCCCTTTATAAACCTTGGCCCATCCAATGTCCATAACACTTGGTGATGGATGGTATGTCACAGGTAAACTAGAGATTGTAAGTAATTCTAACAAGAAATTTTTGTAAGTACAATTTCTATGTTATTTCCATATTTTACTCTTATATATGCCACATATTGTCAAAGTTTCATAGTTGTGATGTAGTTTATTATTGATCTGTTCTGCAGCATCAAAATAAATTTAAAATTCCTATATATATATATATATATATTCTCTTTATTTAGTTCATTTGCGTAGTTTATTTTAAAAAAATTTTATTTGAAAATATTTATTTTAAATTTATATTGTATGTTGTTTTCTCCTTTTTTTCTGATTTGTATTAAAACCTTTGTACAGACCCTGAAAAAGGCAATAAATTTGCCGAAACGTCGGTAGAAATTTAAAAATTGTTCTGTTGTATGACCGAACCTCAACATCCAATTTACAACGTTATAGATTATATACAATTTTTCGAAAAACAGAAATAGCGGCTTTAAAGAAAATATATTAAATTAGATACTGAGAAAGGCAATTAATTGGAAATAAGAAAACCTTGTGAGTAATTCAAACAAAATTTTTTAATTTTTTTTATTACGAATTAATGATTGTGTAGTTTTCATTAAAGGCCCAATAATTATTAATCAACAGATTTATAATTAATAAAATTAAACATTTATTATTATCCCATTTCTATTTGTGTTAAGGCGGTTATGAGTATATAGAGGAATCATACTTAAATAAAATTATTCACTAAATAAATTAGCCAATGACATAATGCAATGTTTTTTTCCAATTAATAGTTGAACTTCCTCATAGTTTATGGTTTTTTAGTACGGCAACATTTCAATTTATTTATTGTTTTAATTTTAATTAGCGTGTTATATAAGTTCAATTTATTTTTTAACTGCATTAAACAGTATATTATTATTTTATTCACATAGCTTGCGTGAGCGATATTTTTCTACATAAGCAAATGCAAAGCATGCAAATAATATTTCTAGGTCGCTTTAAAATTAATTACTCTAATTAAAATTATTATTATTTTTTTTTTTAATCATTGAAATAACACAAAAAATTTTTGCTGCAGTTTTGTACCAAATTTATTTATAGGTGCAATAAATTGTATTTATTTATTTATTTATTTATTTGTTATTATATTATGATAGTGTTTTCACATAGATATACACTTACAAAAATATTCATGCCATCTAATTAAATTACACGATTAAAACATTCTTCTGCCTTTGTTACCTTTCTTTGCCAAAAAGCGGCCGTGTTGGAGGATGATTCAAGTTGGGGGGGGAGGTAAAAAAGGATTTAACGACGGTGGGGGGGCAAATCATTTTCTTTCGATAATTTTGGGGGGGGGGGCTAAATAATAAAATTTTAAAAAAAATTTAAAAAAAAAAAAAAAAATAAAATAAAAGAAAATTTCGCACACTCTTTTGATGATTATTTTTCCTTCCCCTTTGTTGTTTTTTTTTTTGTTTTAAAACAAAATTAAAATTAACTATAAAAGTTACGTATATCGTATTTTAGTGATAAGCCCCAGATATAAGGTCCAGCATGTTATTTGTTCGACTATCGTAGAGAGACTGGCTGTCTGTTCAGTTCCTACACTCTATTGCCGCCACTCCAAGCCCCACTTTATTTCCATCACCCACTAACACCACTTTCAGCGACCTCTTTTTTACTTTTTTTTTTTTTTTTTATCCCCACATTTTCACCAGAATTGTTAGTGAGTCTGATCTAAGTCTAAAGTGTATCTTTTCTTCTCTCAACACTTTCAACAATATAATTATTTATTTGTAATTAATTTAATCCAAGTTTAAACTCGTACTAACTAACTTAAAATTCTTCCTTTCATCATTTTGATAACAATTTTCTGCTTTTGTTTAAATCTTTTCTTAAACCTGTATTCATTTGTCTTGAAGGTTTTACAGTGTTGAAAGGCGATTGTAATGAACTTTTTTTCTTTTTTTTTCTAAATTTAAAACGATTTTGTCGAAGAAGGTTCAATATAATGGTCTATGATGAAGGAGAGAAATAGTTTGGTTTGAATGAACAAACTAGATATGGCTGAACACTGTATAATGTTAAAAGTGACACGGATTGCCTGGACTTTTCACTAAAATGGTATGAATATGGTAGAGTGGTAAAGGATGAGTTAAATGACACGTTGTAACTGCCGAGTGAACTCTCTTGTATATCTATCCTTGCTATGGATTCTCCCTTTGGATCCTATTACACTCATCAGCATGCTCAAATTTTTCACATATGAAAAATTTCTTCAGGAGAGGGGATGATGTAATAGGATCCAAAGAGAGGATCCATAGCAGTGTAAGAGAGACAAAAATGACTGGACCACTCTCTCGGACTGGAGTGGGAGAAACCACATAAATACAGCGACGGGAGATAGATATACAACAGAGTTCACACGCTAGTCACAACGTGTCATTTACCTTACCCTTTACCACTCTACCATACGTTTTTTACCATACGCTACCATTTTAGTGTAAAGTCCAGGCAGTCAGTGTCACTTTTAATAATATACAGTGTTCACGCATATCTAGTTTGTTCATTCAAACCAAACCATTTCTCTCCTTCATCATTTTTACTATTTTTTAAACTTGGTATAAGAACTACACATTTCGATCTTTTATTTTTATTTCTGATATATTTTTCCGATGAAAATTGCTTCTTGTTGGTTTTTCTGGAGACTATTTTTAATTTCCTCTCATTTTTTTTTTTTTTTTTTTTTTAAAGGCTACAGATGCTCTTGTACAGACTCTCGAGACGACTTTAAAAGAGTAGTTATGCCTCTGTGCTGGAGAACATAATAATACTTATTGTTAAAATAAATTATTGGAAAATACTTCGGTTAGCAAGGGTTTATTGCCTTCAACAAAAATTATGCTATATATATATACAACTAAATGAAATGAAGGATTTGCTCAGCGGTAGCGCGTTGGACTCCCACGCGGAGGTTCGGAGGTTCGAGGCCAGTGCTACCCCTTTAGATTTTTTTTTCTTCCTAGAAAATTTTTCAGTTCACTGTGTAGTGGCCGGCAATTATATATTTGGAAGTACATTGGGCAAATATATAAATTATAAATTTGTCTATAAGATTCTAGTTAAATCGATGTGAAAAGTAAACTAAAATGCACAACTGTTAAGAATTAAAAAAATAAAAAAAAGAGTGAAATAAATAATAAATAAATAAGTAAATAAAAACTCGAACAATTAAATAATAAAAATATTAATGAGTAATGTATGGTAAGAATAGAAGAGAAACAGTTAAAATAAGATGTAGAAATTGAAGTAGTTGTACAAAGGAACCAAATAGACAAACTACCAGAACAATGACCGACTATAACCGAATCTGATACAAAGGGTTTGGTCAAAATCTGTCAACCACGGAAGTGCATCTTATAAGTAAAGAGATGTTTGGGAGGGGGAACAATCCTACGAATCTGGACAATTAGAGAAGTTTAAAACATTGTAGAAACAGTGCGCCAATTATACTCGATATTCCAAATAAAATTTGAAATTTTACGTCACAAACTTCGTACAACTACAAAAAAGAAAGGTTTTTTAGAAAAAAAAAATCTGGTGTGAAACACTCACACAACCTTCTCTTATTCCAGTTCTCAAATTATAATTGACTAATCTTATAGCTTGTATTTGGTTCACATACTATACAATATACTCACAATAAAATGTGTACCAGAGGGGGGTACAATAGATCAAGAAATGGTCGCGGTACAGAACCCTTGGGGAAAAAAAAAAAAATGCGTATTCGCTAATTTCATGAATTCGACACTTTTTTTCTGTTTTGTCTGCGGTTTTTAGTGGTAATCCGCGCCTTTAACGTTACTGAATTTCCCTAGTATTCCCCACCCCAAAATCAACTTTCCCCGGGATAAACTTCACAAATAAAAGTTATATGTGCATCATAGATAGTATCAGGAAGTTTAAGGAAATTCATTGGAGCCATATTCGAGAAAACTGAAAAAATAGAAGCTTTTAGTAAAGGCACACTTCCGGTTGATGGATTTTGCCCGTAAACTTCGTGCCAAATGCGGTGTTGGCTAGACACAGGAAGTATGAGCTTTCTGTGTTTTTTTTTTTGCTCTCTCTCTTTCTCTCTCTCACACACACACACACACACACACACAATTCGCTAAAAAACTTTTCTTTCAAATACCTCAAAATATAGATTTCCACAAAAAAAAATCAATTGTGAAAATTTAATACGCTAGTAATATTCTCACTTACATCTGTAAGAAAAAGTAATAAACTAGGTTGGAATAGAAAATCAATGTAAAAACGTGCTCAACTATTGAAGAATATTTCCTAGTTGTATTACGGCTTTCAAATACTTGACATTGAATAGTGTGTTTTTTTTTTTTTATAGCTGAACATTTACTTATTGTTTTTTAATAATATATAAATCTCATATTGTTTTTCATGTTACGGACGAATTATTTATTATTTATTTATTGAATATAAAAAAATTTATGAGGTAAATTTAAACTGAAAGGTTTGAGGAGGCTTTATTTTTTTATTTTTTTAACAATCATATTTTGTTTTAAATAAATTCGAAGGAAATAAAGAAAAGAAAAAAATTCTGTGTGAAATATATACGATTTTTCTCTTAATGTGGTAATACAATTAAGCGTGTTTACAAGCGTTTAAATTGGGTTTGCCATAAAAAAAAGAGGAGGTAGGAGTGCACATGTACGTATATCTGAGTTTGACTTGTGTACTAGCTCTATTTGTCTCAACGAATAGCGGCAATTTACATTTAAAACTAACTTCTTAAAAGCAGAAAAATGTGTCAAATAAAAATTATGGGCATTTGTTGACAATAATGTAGATTAATGAAAATTGTTGGAGCCCAAAGGAGTATCTGTTGCATGGAATTACTTGGTTACAGAGTAATACAATCCAAGGAGAGGAATCCAAAAGCAGAGAGAGGATCACTCTCTAGTTTAGGCCAGACTAGAGTGGAAGAAACTGTTTTAATACTTGCAGCAGAGTTCATACAGCAGTCAGTCACAACGCGTCATCAACCTTTCTCTTTACCTCTCACTACCATTTTATATATCTTAGTGTAAAGTCCAGGCAGTTTGTGCTTACCTTTTCTATTATACAGTGTTCAACTTTACTTCTAGTTTATTTATCTAGATGCAATAGGATCCGAAGAGAGGAATCCAAAGCAGAGAGAGACAGACAGAGTCACTGTCTAGTTTAGGCCAGACTAGAGTGGAATTAAGTACAGCTGTGTCAGCCATAGGAGGGGGGTCTACCGACAGTCTTGCAGCAGAGTTCATACAGCCTAGTCTCCCACCCTAGTCCTAGGACTAGGTAGCGAGTAAGATTGATTCATTTTTTGTATTTCCAAAAATTGAATTCAAATAAGCATATGAAGAAGTTATCTCAAAATAGAAGGTTCCATTTAGAAAGGTTTATAGTTTAGATATGTCAAAAATTGCATAATTAAAACATAATATTATATTGTAATTCAGCCAGTGGTGCCATCTAGGAGAGGAAGTAGGAACCTCAAGTTCTCTTAGTGGCCGCTAGGAAGCGCTGGAGACGCGCTCCAATTCTCTCTGGAAGGATTGAGAAGATTCTCCACCGGTATAAATAGTGGGACCGCAGAGAGTTGAGAGAGTTTTCCAGTTACAAACGAAGTGTACGTTTGTGGAAAGTGTATAAAAGTGAACAAAGTGAACTTTTTTGTTTTAAACTGTGAAGTAATATTTAATGTTGTAGCTTGTAATTTATTGTGTATAACAATAAATTGGTGTTTTCTTTATTGAAGTTTAGAGTATTTTATCTATACGAACCTACTTAAAACTAGTTGCAGTAGCTAGTTTAGAAGGAAAAACGTTACAATATAAATATTTTTTCAAATAGATTATTATTATATGTGGCAATGAAAAGAAATATGGATATGATTATGCGTATATGGCAGCACTTGGCAAAATAAGTAACATTCAGACTCACTAGTGAGTGAAAGTAGTTATAACTCAATTGTGTGTTGAACATTCACTAAATTTAGTATAATAATCATCACATTATACAACGATTGCAGAAAGAAAAAATCTATTATTCAACTCGTATTTTCTGCAAAAAAATTGCTGCGCTCTTGTGGTCACAATCCGAATTCTCAAGTGTGTAAAAGTCCTACTTTCCTCTCTTGTTAAATAAATAAAAAAACTATTAAAAAGTAATTCTGGAATATAAGATTAAGGACGCATTGAATGATTTCCATGTTTGCAACCTCTGCAAGGCCCAGGGTTGCCAATCTCTGCTCTACAGCAATAAATAGTGTTAGAGAAAACTGAATCGTCAAAATTTGAATTCTTACACCACATATGATGAAAAACTCGATTTTTGGGCGTTTCTTGGGGGGGGGGGGGAGTTGAGACTTAGATTTCAAGTGATATAGGGTGTTTGTTTGTAGGCGCTCCCCTTCTGGATTGCATTTATAATTCTAATATTTCAGAGAACACCTATATTTTTGTTTTGGGCAACTTTGGTTAAAAATTCCAACTTGAAGCCCATTTATTTTGTCAATTTAAAATGGTATTAACTTGAGTAAGAGAAAGACGTTCTTTGAAAGGAAGATACGGAAGGACCGCATCTTTTGGTTCTGTACGCATGCAAGAAACATGGTGCAAAAGCAACCAGGAGTTGGACATTATAATTTGCGCATGAAGATATTGTCAGGTTCATTAAGGCCAGAGGAATCAGTTGGCTAGGACTAATGATGAGGCTTTTGAAGATGATCGAATGACGAAAAAGGTGTTGGATGTGAATTTTACAGGGGGAGAAGAAAGAGAGGACTCCCGAGGAAATGTTGGATTGACAACAACCTGGAGAAAAATTTAAATAAGGTTGGAGAGACGGAATGGCGAAGACAGGCGCTTGACTGGGAGTTTTGGAGGGGTCGTTGTTAGGGAGGCCAAAGTCCATCATGGACTGTAGAGCCAAAGAAGAAGAAGAGAAAGACGTTGTGATCGATGCAAGAAATTATATCTATTTTAATTGAAGAAAATTATGAGAAAAATGCAAGCTTGTTGGCAAAAGGATACACGCAGGTAGCAGAGTACAGTTACAGGAAAATTTCATGAATCTTGTTAGCATTGTCTACCCCTTCTTCTCACAGGGGAAGATTTGAACGAACAATTAGAAGACATTCCTTCAAGAACAGTCGGTGGTAGATATTCAGCTTCAGGAATCGCTCTCTTAAACTCAGTGCCAGTGATAGTGATTTTTCCTTTATTCCAGATAAGCATCTGATTTATTAAGATATAGTTCTGATATTGTATAATATTTAAATATCTTTAAAGATAATATATTTAATTTATCTACCAGTGTTTTCTTAATTATTTCTTATTTCTTCTCTCTCTTAAAACTTACAAGCACAAGCCCCTTTACAAAACCACTCACGCCACAAGCTACCACTACACTACAACACATCCACAACAAACCATTTCAACGTCTAAGCGCTTCACACCAGAACTTTGTTTGTATTAGTGGCTCCCTCCAATAGTACATACTATTGCTGTTAATAATGATAACTTTAACCTTATTCTGTTTTTCCCAATACATAATATATTATAATGTTGTGAATAGATTGTAATGCAGTGCAATGTCATATTACCGTGACAAGGTGCAACTATTATAAGAACAGATTAATTAATACAGTGTATGACCCTATTGAATTGGAAATAATCTAAATAAATCTGTTAATAAGATATAAAATACCGTCACTAATTAAACCCAGCGCGAAGGCTAAATTATGTCAATGAACAAAAATTAAAAAAAAGGTTAGTCCCGGTTGTGGTGCACAGTTCCACCAGATCAATTTTATGTGAAGGAACTTCCTCCTGATTTAAAACCCAGTGAATTGAAACGACTTTCATGATTCAATACCAATTGTTTAGTATCAAAATTCTGTCAAATATTAGTTGGTTTGTTTTGGGGTAACTGCATATATCTATATTGCCCACAAATTGGATTAACGTCTAACAAATGATAAAAAGAAAAAATTGAAAACTAATTATAAAAAAACTATGGTTTTTTACTTTCTCTTACTCCTAGTAAGAGGAAGTATTGTAATCGTGTCAAATTTTCGATATCGGGTTTTCACCGGAAATATCCCTTTTGAGGTCCCCTGAGTCCAAAAAAGTGGTTTTTAGCGAATGGTCTGTATGTGGTGTGTGTGTGTCTGTGTGTGTGTGTATGTATGTGAACAGCATAGCTCAAAAACGAAAAATCGTAGAAAGTTCAAACTTGATATTACGTTTAGGTATCACCATGGGATCTGACGGTGCGTTATGTGTCAATATTCCTCACCGGAAGTACCACTTTACTAGTTGTTTTTTTTTACGTTTTTGCATTTTCTCAAAAATGGCTCCGAAGATTTTCTTTAAACTTGGTATATCACTACACATACAAAGAGTTATAACTTTTATTTGAAACATTTCTCCAGGAAAATTCATTTAAGGGCACTTCTGGGGGAGGGGAGGGGTTAGGTTTTCATCTTAACTGCTGTTTCAGTATATTAGACAATTCTGTCATCTAAATAATGTTAATTAGAATTAAATATGTTGTTGAAATTCCGAGTTTGAAAAAAAATAGATAACCGGAAGTGCGTTTTTACTGAAATATAATTTTCAGTTTTCTGGTATTTTCTCGAAAATGGCTCCAACGATTTTCTTTAAACCAGCGTTGGTAACTATACATATAAAGAGCTACAACTTTTATTTGAAACTTTTCCCCTGATAAATTCATTTAAGGGGACTTTTGGGTGAGGGGGGTTATGTTTTCTTTAAAATGCTATCACAGTTGATTATACAATTCTGTCATCCAATTGAAATAACTAGAAATTAATATATGACCCAAATTCCGAGTTTCAAGGAAATTAGTAAACCGGACAGTTTTACTGGACAGTGTTTTCACTTTTCGAAGAATTTCATTAAATTTGGTACACTAACTATAAAATTTGTCAATTATAATTTTGAATACTGGAGTAAGAGAATGTTGTGTGAGTGTTTCACACCAGATTTTTGTAGTTTATATAAATTGTAAATTCGACAATTTTTTTTTTAAGCTTGAAAATTTTAATTCAATTGTGTAAAAATAAATGTAAAGATGGCGGGTGAATAAATACGTACTCGTGGCAGACAGAACTTCAAGTGATTATATTGCCATCCAAAAGACAACCAATTGTACAAATTCCTACAACATTTCAAATTTAACATCACCATCACACAATTCCCCCCCCCAAAAATAAAAAAATATTTTAGATAAAAGTGATGCTTACATATATCAGTACAATTAGTATCATCATTTCAAGAACACCATTCTAGACGTTTCAGAGAAAATTTCCCCCAAAAAAAACTCAAAAACCTAATCCGACGAATTTCTAGTTAACAAAATAATTTTCAAATTCTTTAGGCATGCCTAACACTTTGACTGATGCACTGAAAGATAACTTTGAAAATGTAAATAAGACTGTGCAATATCTAAAAGAAATTGGCTTAATTCAACATTTATTAAGCTTTAATTGGCTCTTTTTGAATTAAAATACCGTTAATAGGTTGCTTTTTATATAGACAATTAGATTATTTTTGTAAATATTTTTATTGTATATAGCAGGACTAGGGTAAACTGGAATAGAGGAATATCAAGTACTCTATTCTACAATGTATATAAGTAAAAAAGTTAGTGTGAATGATAGGTTTGTATTGGTTAGATTCTTTTACAAGGAGTGAGAGTATTTATTTGGATGAATGTATTTATTAGCTAGTATGAATTGAATTTGCAATTGAATTTGGTTACGAATGAAGTGCTATGTAGATTAGTTATGATAAAAAAAAAAATGACGAGTATAAACGAATAATTTGCGCATGAAGGTAGGTGCAAAGGACCTTAGCTGTTGCGCATCTATACTAAATTGCAAAAAAAAAAAAATCTGGTGTGAAACACTCACACAACTTTCTCTTACTCAAGTTATCAAAATTTTATAGTTTATATTGACAAATTTTATAGTTTGTGTACCAAATTAATTCAAATACGACGAAAATTGGAAAAAATGTTCGGTGAAAGAGCACTTCCGGTTAATTAATTTCCTTGAAACTCTGAATTTTGGCCATCCATTTATTTCTAATTAATTCTGCTGAGATGATAGAATTGTATAATCAACAATGATAGCACTTTAGAGAAAAACATAACCACACCCTGCCCCTAAAAGTGCTATTAAATGAATTTTCCTAGAAAAATGTTTTAAATAAAAGTTGTAGCTCATTGCATATGTAGTTGATATACCTAGTTTAAAGAAAATCGTTGGAGCCATGTTTGAGAAAATCGCGACAAAGTGGAAAAATTATTTAGTAAAGTGGTGAAGTAAACGTACTTCAGGTCATCCGATTTTTATCAAACTCGGAATTTCAACAACATATTTAATTCTAATTAATATTATTTAGATGATAAAATTGTTTAATAAACTGAAATAGCACTTTAGATAAAAACCTAACCCCACCCCTCCCACACAACTGCCCTTAAATAAATTTTCCCAGAGAAATGTTTCAAATAAAAGTTGTATCTGTTTGTATGTGTAGTTGAAAAAATCGTCGGAGCCATTTTTGAGAAAATCGCTAAAAAGTAAAAAAATCAACAAGTAAAGTGGTTGAGGAATTTTGACAGATGACCCACTGTCAGATGCCATAGTGATACCTAAACGGAATATCAAGTTTGAACTTTCTACGGTTTTTCGAATACACACACAGACCATTTGCTTAAAACCACTTTTTGGACTCAGGGGACCTCAAAACGGATATTTCCGGTGAAAAGACGATATCGAAAATTTGACACGATTACAATGCTTCCTCTTTACTAGGGGAGTAAGAGAAAGTAAAAAAAAAACAAAAAGTTCAAATTTAAAATTTTAGCAATGCTTTCTTAATATGCCTCCTGAAATGATTCTTTTTTATTGAAACCTTAAAATCACCCCTCCAGGAAAAAAAATATACAAAACTCAATTTTTTGGAAGGAGGGGTGTGAATGTTTCAAATAAAATTGATATTTAGTCAAAGTTCAAAGAAAATCGTTTGCTGCTTTTTTTTTTTGCAAAACATTCATTAATATCGTATTTCCGGTTGATAGACTTTCGACACCGTTCTGAAATCTTCATGTCAGAAATGTTTGTGTTACTAAGTAACTAAATTTGAATGTACTCCATTTTTTTCATTTTTGAGATATTTCACTCTCTAGCTCTCACAACACACACAAACAAACCATTCCCTTAAAACAATTTTTTTTTCTTCTACTCAGCGAATCTCAAAATGTATACTTCCGGTTAATTTGACACGATTACAGTAACAATACTTCTTGTTTCCCCAGGAGTAAAATAAAGTAAAAAAAAAAAAAATCAACCACAGATAAATTTAGAACTCTTTTATATAATAATTACATAAAATGATGTACTATCCAATAAATAATCTTTGATTCTCGCTGAAATAATTAAACCACTGGGTGGATGGTTTCATTATATCAAACCATATTAATTATTAGTGATCGCTATTAAAAAAACTCTTTCCTTCTCGTTTAAAACATTAAAAAAAAAAAGAACTCCTTTAAACGAGAATTTTGGTTGTTTTTTTTTTTAATATAAATTATTCGGAAATAAGAAACACATTTTAACTAGAGTTAAGATACTTAATTGCTTTACTCTTTCATAATACGATCAAAAGCATTTAAAAAAAAAAAAAAAAAAAAAAAAAAAAACGAATAGTATATTAATTTTTACTTTCCCTTACCGCCATTGCATTTGATCATAAGGTTTTGGCCAAAATCTATCAACCGGCAATGCAACATCGTATACACCATTTTGATTAACCCATTCCCTTGCTTTTACCTATAGTTTTCATGTCCTCATCAACTTTTATCAATGTGGATCCTAATTTCCCTAATTCCTTTAACAATTCCTATCAACTTTCGCAAAGTTGAGAATAAATTTCCGCAATATGAATGAATGGTATAGCTATGCTGTCGACTGTCGCTTAAAGAGTGATGTGACACGTTACAACTCTTGCTTGTTCTAACAATGGTGAGCTAGTAGTATGGCTTGTGTCCCTGGTTAAGGAATGTCGAGAGGCATTGTCGAGACTCTCCAGGCACAACAAAGTGCAGCTGTTGTGGGTGCCTGGACATACAGGGGTTTGAGGGTAATGAGACAGCTGATCAACTGGCCAGGAACGGGGGGCTAACACTCCGTTCATTGGTCCAGAGCCGGTCCTGGGAATAACTGGCGGAGCAATTCGTGCAGCGATTAGAGAGTAGGGTCGGCAGTAAGCATGAAGAGCTCTGGAGGAGAAGCCCGGGTGCTATACACAGTAAAAGGATGATGTGAGGACTGTGTAAACGAAGAACCCGAATGACCCCTTGGTCTGAGTAGGAGCCAGATATTTCTCTGGTGATGGGACTTTTTACGGGTCATGGCAGGTTCAGGAAACATCTGTACAAGGTAGGACTCATTCGAGCGGAACCCTTGTGCAGACTATGTCAGGAAGAGGAGGAGGAAACGGCCTCCCACCTGTTGTTCGATTGCGTAGCAATAATCAGATTGAGGTATGAAACCTTCGGTACTTTGCGACCTGAGGAGATAGTAGCTCAAAACGACCTGGTGATGAAGGCTCCTTAAGGAGGGAGGGTTTGTCTACTAGGAACCATCGGGGGTGGCACAATAAGCCACTGTTGGCTGCAGTGCCGGGACATGGCCCACCCGAGATAGGATAATAATAAATAATAATAATGGCTTGCGTGATGAACCTTTCAAGAATTATTGAGATTGATGTACCGACTATTGACACGAATGTAATGCGTGGTTGAAGTATTCTTTGTAGAGCGGTGGTGGCGCCATAATGTGGTTGCTAATGAAAGTACTAGGCCCAAATTTTTTCTATGCCAAATTTGCTGACTATTCGTTCATGCAAAATGTTTTTTTTTTAATGGATAATAACATATAATTATATTATAACCTTCTAAAAATCACAAAATTTTTATTTAACATTAATTGTTTGGAATTTCCGTGTATGCCACATCTGTTTTCTTCCGTGTTGCGTCTTATTATTTTCTAAACACTCTTACTGCTTTTAATGTCAACAAAAAAAAAAAAAAGAAAGTATTTTCTTGCGATCGCAGCCAATTTTCGAAATTAAGCTTCAATGGTCACCTATGTTCAAAATTAAGTGGTATTTAAAAAACTTGATGAGTCGTTTATACATTAAGAATCTTGAGGATAAGGTTTTTAGACAAAATAAATAGGTCAACCAGAAGTAACAATTTATTGAACAATTTTTTTTTAGTTACTTGCAAAAAATGGCTCTAGAGTTTTTCTGTAATACATAACACTAACTATACATAAAAGAAGATGAACATTTTGATTGACACATTTTTCTGGGAAAATTTATTTATGTGAGGTTTTTTGGCGATATTTAGAGAGGGATATATACGTACCTTCTAACATGCGATTACTTTCTCTTACTTCTAGTAAGAGGAAATATTTTAATCGTGTCAAATTTTCGATATCGAATCCAAAAAAGTGGTTTTTAGCAAATAGTCTCTGTATGTGTATGTGTATGTGTGTGTGTAGTGTGTATGTATGTATGTATGTGAACAGCATAGCTCAAAAACGAAAAACCGTAGAAAGTTGTAACTTGATATTCCCAGATCACCATGGGATCTGACAGTACGTTATAAGTCAAAATTTCTCAACCGGAAGTACCACTTTACTAGTTTTTTTTTTTTTTTACTTTTTAGCGATTTTCTCAAAAATGGCTACGACGATTTTCTTCACACTTGATATATCATCTACGAATACAACAAGCTACAACTATTTATTGGAAACATTTCTCTGGGAAAATTCATTTAAGGGCCTTTTTGAGGGAGATGTGGGGTTTTCATCTGAAGTACTATTTTAGCTTAGTACAAAATTCTGCCTTCTTAATAATGTTAATTAGAATTGAATATGTTGTTGAAATTCCGAGTTTGAAAATAAATAAAAAAATCGGATAACCGGAAGTGCGTTTATTTTAACACTTTATTAAATGATTTCTTCACTTTTTTGTGATTTTCTCAAAAATCGCTCCTACGATTTTCTTGAAACTACATATATAAACTAAACATGCAAATACCTACATCTATTTTTTTAAAACATTTCTCTGGGAAAATTCATTTAAGGGCACTTTTAGGGAAGGAGTGGGGTTTACAGCTTCCTCTAAATTGCTATCATTTGTGTGTCCGTGATGATTGTACAATTCTATCTTCCAAACAATAATTATTAGAAATAAATAGATGGCCAAAAGTCCCGGGTTTTAAGGAAAATAGTAAACCGGAAGTGGGCTTTTACTGAACAGTTTCTTTTCAATTTTCGACGAATTTCGTTAAATTTGGTACATAAACTATAACATTTGTCAATTATAATTTTGGGAACAGGAGTAAGAGAAAGTTGTGTGAGTGTTTCACGCCAGATTTTTTTTTTTTTTTTTGTTTATTATAAACTTCTGCTATCTATATAATTTTAATTAGAATTAAATGTGTTGTCAAAATTCCGAAGTATTTTAGGCTACTGAATTTGTAGAAAATCGGTTGACCTGGAAGTGTGCCTTTACTAAACAGTTTTTTACGAGTTTCCCCATGAAAACAATAACAGGTTTCATTAAACTTCGTATATTAACTATACATATAGTAGCCTATAATTTTTTTTTGAAACTTTTTACCCGAGAAAACTGATTTGTAGGGGTTCTGGTAGGCTGGAAAATCATGTAGCCTCAATTTTTTTTAAGCTAATTCTTTTTATAATCACCGGCAAAAAATTTCGCCCATTTGAAAAATTTACTATTTCTATGTATTGTTTTTAAATTTTTCCTAATTTTTATCGTTCATAATAATTTATAGGTTAACTAATTAAAAAAATAATCTGGTGTGGAACACTCACACAACTTTCTCTTACTCCAGTTCTCAAAATGATAATTGACAAATTTTATACTTTGTGTACCAAATGTAATGAAATTCGTCGAAAACTGAAAAAACTGTTCAGTAAAAGCGCACTTCCGGTTTACTAATTTTCTTGAAACTCGGAATTTCAGCCATTTATTTATTTCTAACTAATTATGTTTGGATGATAGAATTGTGTAATGAACTAGGATAGCACTTTGATGAAAATCTAACCCCACCCCTCCCCTAAAAGTGCTCTTAAAAGAAATTTTCCAGAGAAATGTTTTAGATAAAAGTTGTAGATCTTTGCATGTTTAGTTTATATACGAAGTTTCAAAAAAATCGTCAAAGCCATTTTTGAGAAAATTGCGAAAAAGTGAATAATCATTTAGTAAAGTGGTAAAGTAAACGCACTTCCGGTTATCCGATTTTTTTCAAACTCGGAATTTCAACAACATATTTAATTCTAATTAAAATTAATTAGATGGCAGAATTGTCTAATAAACTGAAATAGCATTTTAGATAGAAACTTAATCCCACCCCTCCCCCAAAAGTGCCCTTCAATGCATTTTCCCGGAGAAATGTTTCTAATAAAAGTTGTAGCTCTTTGTATGTGTGGTTGATGTTTAAAGTTTAAAGAAAATCGTCGGAGCCATTTTTGAAAAAATCGCTAAAAAGTAAAAAATCCAACTAGTAGAAGTACCACTTCCGGTTGAGGAATTTTTACAGATAACGTACAGTCAGATCCCATGGTGACCTGTAAACGGAATATCAAATTTCAACTTTCTACGATTTTTCATTTTTGAGCTATGCAGTTCACATACATACATAAACACAGACCATTTTTGGCTAAAAACCACTTTTTTGGACTCAGGGGACCTCAAAACGGATATTTCCGGTGAAAACTCGATATCGAAAATTTGACACGATTATAATACTTCCTCTTACTAGGAGTAGGAGAAAGTAAAAATAATCTGGTGTGGAACACTTAATGAACTTTCTCTTACTCCAGTTCTCAAAATTATAATTGACAAATTTTTATAGTTTTTGTATCAAATTTAATGAAGTTCCTCGAAATCTGAAAGAACTGAAATTTTTTTGAGAAAATCACGAAAAAGTGAAAAAATTATTTAGTAAAGTGGTAATGTAAAACGCACTTCAGGTTATCAGATTTTTTTTTCAAACTCGGAATTTCAACAACATACTTAATTCTAATTAACATTATTTAGATCATAGAACTGAAATAGCACTTTAGATAAAAACCTAACTCCACCCTTCCCTCATAAGTGCCCTTAAATGAATTTTCCCAGAGAAATGTTACAAATAAAAGTTGTAGCTGTTAGTATGTGTAGTTATATATCAAGTTTGAAGAAAATCGTCGGAGCTATGCTGTTCACATACATACATACATACATCATACATACACACACATAGACCATTTGCTAAAAAACACTTCCAATTTGCCCTTAAATGAATTTTCTCAGAGAAATGTTATTAATAAAAGATGTAGATCTTTGTATGTTTAGTTGATATAAGAAGTTTCAAGAAAATCGTCGGAGCCATTTTCTACTACCACCAAGATCTGAACCAGCGACGGCTCCAGGCGGGCTCTCGCCCAGACCCTTCTGCGCTCATCGCCGCGACCCTCTTACTCGTCAAGACATAATAGTAGTATGAAACAAGCTATATAATTAACAACATCGCAATTTAAAAAACTACAACATTAATTAACACACAGCTTATTAACTACCTTTGTCATTGACGGCAGAGTATAGGCACGACGCTACAGCGCCATCCATTTTCAGGGCTAGTTGCTTCGTTATGATGTATTGTTAGTTCCCATAGTGATATCAATTTCTACGGTTTTTCGTTTTTGGGCTATGCTGTTCCCACACACACACACAGCCCATTTGCTAGAAACCAATTTTTTGGACTCAGGGGACCTCAAGACGGATATTTCCGGTGAAAACTCGATATCGAAAATTTGACACGATTACAATACTTCATGTTACTAGGAGTAAGAGAAAGTAAAAAAAATAAATCAGATTATATGGAAAATTTAAAATAATTAATTTAAAAAAATGTGAATCTGGAAAATTCACGGTGCTAATACGGAGTAATACCTCCTGTTGCTTTTATTAAAACTTGTAGGCGTCTCGGCATGCTCTGAATCAAGTGGGAAATTTCGTTTTGTGACATTGCATGCCCATTTCTTCTTGAAGTGCCCTTTCTAGCTCCTGAAGGGTCCCAGGAAGGACTCTAAGATCTCTTATCCGTCTTTGAAGCATATCACACAGAGTTTCTACGGGATTTAAGTTAGGGAAACTGTCAGGCCAGTTTAGAAAGTCTTTATTATGGTTATTAAGAAAGGCCTGCACTATGTGGGCTGTGTATGGACGAGCGTTACTGTTCATTAGCACAAACTACTCACTTATCTTCGGCATGTCAGGGACCACATGTTCTTGCTGTGTATCCGCCAAATACCGAGCAGCAATGATGGAACTTCCATGATCACTAATTGCGTAAGCTTTTGTAAACTGATACGTGTCCAAACTATCAAAGAGCCTCGTTGGAAAGGCCTAGTGAGAACAAAATTACATTGTGCAAATCTCTTAAGGCAAATTGCGACTCGTCAGTAAATAATACACTTGCCCACTGCTCGGCAGGCCAAATGATGTAAAGCTGAGAAAATTTAAGACGAGAAACTCGGTGCTCCCTAGTTTGTTCTAGCTTTCTTGCAGGGCAAAAAGCCATTAAATCTTGCTCATTCAATCTCCTTCGCGCTGTTATCTTAGAAATTTGAACACTTCGAATTAGCAAAGGCTGCATATCTGATGCGTATCTGAAAACAGACCGAACGATATTATTTTATTTATTAAATGTAAATTTTTAAGTGTCCAGAATTTTTTGCTAGTGTGTGTAAAAATTGATTAAGTTTGGTCGTTGTACAAACTTCTAATCAATATAATAAAACAAAATAAAATAGATAAATACAAACAAAAAAATAAATAAATTGAAATTTACTCGAATCATTATTGTCACATGATAAAAATACGTATTTATTTCCTTTAAAAAAAACAGTGTACCAGACTTTTAGCTCCAAGTTACAGTAGGGTGATGAACTTTATGTACTCACATGTAGGAGTTTAATGTTAACATGAAGTTAGAGATCTGTGCTAGAATAACATGTAGTTTTGTACTATTTTTTACAGCCAACAATAAATCTTACAGTAATAGATATACATCCTATGCAGTACTCAGTTTGTAATGTTAGATATCTTTTATTATAGATTTGTATAAAGTACAATCATTTTTTTTTTTTTATGTTATTTAGTAACCAAACTTCTATAGTAATATTATTCATCATTTATGTATTATATATAGTTCTTGACTCTCTTTATATCGTCATACATTTGCCTGTCCATCATTTAAAGTAACCACTATTAGTTATGGATGTAACTCCTCATTCTTTTTTTTTTTCACTTTTTATGCAGTTTTGGAAAATAAAATTATTATGCTAATTTATTTCTGTTGACATAGTGTTACAAACAATGGCGTCACTATGATTTAAAGAACGTATAAGAAATATTTGTGGCATCCATATCGTTATGGAATATTAAACTGCCCTTCAGTTTAAGAAGGGGCAATAAGTATGCCATCTAATGGCCATATTCAACACAACAAAAGCGTCGAAATTGTAATAGCAAGAAAGAACAGACAGACGAGAGAATTAAGAGAGAGAAAGCAGGCTCTCTCTGGTACTCTCTGACTTGAACAGGCTAGAGTGGGGAAAAACCTGTATATAAGCCAGTGAGAGACCTAGACATCTATCTATCAGATTCAACCATATACATCACATCGTGTCATAACTCTACTCTAAACCTTTATTCTGTAAAATCATTACAAGTCCAGTGCAGTTTGTGTAAGCTTATAGCTATATTATAACAGTGTCTTCATATCTCGTCTAATTAATCAATCCCAATTTCTCTCCTCATCAACTCCATTATAAAGAGTGAATTACATCAGCAAGAGAGA
>JAAEAF010003939.1:0-31385 GCA_011037195.1 Triatoma infestans
TATATTATATATATATATATATATATAACTAAAATAGATTACAACATGTAAAAAATTCCTGAGGGAAAAAAGTTGAGTAAGAGAGTATGTAATAAACCAAAAATATAGAGCATTGGCAGTGACATTGTTTTATGTTTATATAAAGATAATACAAATAATTAGAGAGATTCAAATTAGCCTTTCTAAAAAAAACAAAGTGACAGTCGATGTCAAGTCTTTCTATTGCGATTGGGAGGGGAAGAGAGTCTCTACCACGTGGCAGAAGGAGTAGGAGAAGATATTTTCTCTTCGTATCCACGCCTCCTTTTAGATAAAATAATAATGTTCTTGCTAAATACTGCAGTACTTTAAATTAGTCAGAATAAATACAATAATTACTGCTTTCAGTAGGAGAAGAGGAGGCTCAAACTAGTCTTAAATGATAAATTTTCAGATTTATTTATGTAAAGTTCAGGAGAAATACATTACTTTTTTTTATCTGCAATGTATTTGGTATTGTTTAATAAATAACGTCTCCCTCTTGCCTGTTACATGCAGTAGACAACAAACTGCCCAGTTCGAGAATTCGGCAATTTCATCGATTCGGCGTAAACTTTTACCTGCTTTTACTTTAGTAAATAGTTCGTTATAAAAAATTTTTATGTGCAACTCTCATACGACTTTCTTTTACTGCAATTGTTACATTTTAATAGAAAACAATTTTTTATATTTTATTTTTTTGTTTGTCTGTGCGGAGGATGAAGGCCTCACTATTCAAAGTCCGTCTGGGTATAGCTATCCCAAAGTTCTTAGTCTTCTGAGTGCACTGCAGCCTGCGCGTAGTGTTCTCTGTACAGACTACACTGCCGTTCACTAGACAATGAGCAGTATGTGCCTTACATATAAAGGTGCTGGAGTTAATCTTGTTTACCTGAATATGACTTATATAGCACAGTCCTTTGAATCATCCACTTAATAAAGCTTGTAACAGCAGTTTAAATTCAAGCCTAAGTAAAACTGAAAACAATGTTTCCAATCAAAGTGAAGGTTTTTTTGGTATTTTATCCATCGCAGCATGCATATTTATATTGCACCTGAACGGCTTCGGATTTTCATCCATCGTTAGAGCAACTTCAAAAGTTCATGTAGAGAATTCACTTCAACGTAATGTTTCTGTTACACTCACACTTGTTGGTTGTATATGTGTCATATTTATATTTGCACATAAATATCTACATTTATATTTGGATATATTTATATACACATATATTTATTTATGTATATACTTATATCTGTATAATAAACATTCCTAGTGTATAGAAAACTGAGTCTTTTTCAAGGAAATTACAAATAACTCACAAACCTATTCTTTAAAGATGCAAAAAACCTGTTGCAGTAAACAATTTTTCTTCAAATCTCGCATACTATCATTTCATTTATTTTACTTAGTATTATACTGTGCCAGATCAATACATTATATTCAAGTTGTACTTCAGGGGAAAGCTAAAAGTTCCAGAACACTCCAATTTTCTTGGGAAAATGTTTCAAATAAAAATGATTTTATTTCTGGATGTAGATATTATAAGAAATTTTTAGAAAATAGTTTGGAGCCGTTTCCGAGATTAGTAAAAAAAAAACATTTCGTTAGTTACGGTGGGAGGGCCTAGGAATTTTTTAAAATTCGAGTTATATTGCGTTTACTCAGTCAAATTTGTTGTACTGCTTCAACCATTTTGGCGCTAGTCATTGTTTGATGTAATATGAATGAAAAAATATAAAAAAAGTACACATTTTGCTAAAAACATTTTTTTCATACTCGAGGGATTTCAAAAAACATTATTTTTTATGTAAATTCAATTTCGTGATCACGATATTTCGCCTACAAAGTAATAAAGGTGAAAACACATTCATCAAATATGTTCATACACATTCATCATAATGAGTCAGTGTGTAAACTGAATTTGCTCTGTGCTATCACACTGTTTGACAAACGCATCCTGAAGATGGGCGAACGCCCGAAACCGGTCGATGACCACAAAAAGAAGCAGGCTATCACGGAAAATGTCTCTGATACATTCATCAAATATTCTTATGTTCTTTAACATGAGCATTTTATCATTTTTTATCTTATTGATATTTCTTTCATTTTATGACTTCATTTTTTTTCTCACACCTTTGAAACGTTCCATGATTTTCTACGATTTTCGTCCTAATTGACTAGACCTCCAGCGAGGGAGTTAATTCCATTGCTATTTGTTTGTAATTAAATTAATTTTTTTTATTAATATCATTATATTATTTTCCTCCTGACCGGTTTATGTTCATGTAGCAAAAAATATGTTTTGCAAATCGGCTAATATATCGAACCAGTCTTAAAAATAAAAAATTGAAATAATACATTTCTTTAAAATTTATGTGCAATTATTTTCTTTGAAAATATCATTGGAACTGATTTCGAGCAGCTCGTATAAAGTTGTCTTAGAATTATGAACTTTTTACTAGTTGTTTAATTGTTATAAAGAGCCATGTAGGTGATGAAAACAATTTGTTGTGGTGGTTGGTTCCGCAGAGCTGGAAAGCATCAGAGACATTTTCCGTGGTAGCCTGCTTCATTTTGTGGTCATCGACCGGTTTCGGGCGTTCGCCGATCTTCAGGATGCGTTTTTCAGACAGTGTGCCAATACAGACTCGTACAGAGACTTAGTTTCACACTAACTGAGGTGTATCCACACCTACCGAGTCTGTGTTGGCACACTGTCTGAAAAACGCATCCTGAAGATGGGCGAACGCCCGAAACCGGTCGATGACCACAAAATGAAGCAGGCTACCACGAAAAATGTCTCTGATGATGAAAACAAGTTATATTAAAATGGAGTTTTATGGCTAAGCCTAAAGTCGCAGCGCCCCTTCCCCAGGATTCCCTAGAGTGCCTTTCCGAAAAAAAAAGTTGAAATAAAAATAGGAGTAAGTTTAAAATAAAAATTGGAGCTGTTTCGAGAAAATTCTGAAAAACTAAAAAAAATGCATTAAGTAAAGAGATAGTCCTAGGCGAATGACTTCAGTCAAACTTTACTGTCGCATCCATAAATAGAAGCTGAACGAAATGTGTTTAAATTTTCTGCGATTGTCCGTTTTTTAGTTTTTTTTTTTATTTATTTATGCTTTTTTTACTTACGCTGGCAATATACACACGTACCAAAACAGGGGTTAGTAAAAGAGAACAATTTCTAAAAACTATTTTGTAAACATGAGACTTCAATACATATATTTCCAGAGAAAACTAAATGCCCAGTAAAATTTTTTAATTGCAATACTTTCTCAAACAGAGAAATAAACATTATTCTTTCGTGCTCGGGGAAAGGAAATCCTGCCAAGACAATTTCCCTTTACAACATTATTACAAAACAGAAACGAAATATAACAATTCTCGCAGCTTAACATATAGCTCCTCTTAAGAACTTAACTTCAACCTTAACTTTTCATGTTAACGCAAAAAAACTGAAAAAGTTCATTGCCAACACAACAAATAATTGATTTTCGATTTAATTTTGATAGAAGTTATAATTAATCGATAATTTAATTATTTCACTATATTAATTTCAATAATTAGATATAGGATTCAAAAGGATACACATTTAAATAGCGGGAACCGTAAGAATATCTTTTGGAAAGATCTTTTCAAAAAATATTTCACCTATTCTAACTCTGCTCACGGAAAGAGTGCTTTCTTTAAAGGCAATTTTTGGTGCAATGTAATAAAAATATTAAACTATCATATTTATTACACTTCAAATGCTGGGGATAGATAATCTTAATCATGTTTTTTACTACTAAATTATCATAAAAATCACAAGTATAAAAAGCTGAATGAATAAAAATGGACAAAAATGAATTTTTAATTATATATTTCATTAGAAAGAAATTCGGAAAAAATATCTCTGAAATTCTCACCTCGGCTCTGGACTTTAGTGTACTCCTTTTAGGGCACACGAGTACATCCCTGAAGTCCAATTTGACGTCTTCCGTTATTTTCGGCATTTCGCCGTAATAATGGAAGACCCAACAATAACCGAACCGACTGACAGCTGAGCGACTGCTACTATAACCCACAATTCACACTTAATATAGATTTCTGTAACCTTGCCACATGGTATAGTATGCGCAGCCGCTAAACGGTAGCTCACTACACAAACAAAAACAATAAACTCATAATTCGTTAAAAATAGGAGTGGCAAACCTCCATTTTATAATGTACAAGTGCATCAGTTATTTTTTTTTTTTTAAATCTTGTTTCTGGTAAATAAACATGTGTTCTGATGATCAGCTGCAAGCTGAAAATGATAAATTACATGAAATCAATATTCTCTTCCTGAAACCCTTCCTAAAATAAAAAAATTAAAGCATGAAACTGTAAAAAAGCTTTGTGCTTCCAGTACCTAGTGACTCGGCACCTGAAGTGAGTATGTGTGATTTCTCTCTAAACTGAATAACATCCTCTCAAGTGTGCCATAACTTTGCGATTATGCGAACGCCAGTTTGACGATGATGGTAATCGGTTGATGCCATAAACTAAATCAAGTTAAAAACCCCTGATGTTGAACATTTATTCCAACCATCTATTCAATATTCTCAAATTTTGAATTTTTTTAGCAACACTAATTGCACTATACTACAAACTATTCATAACTGTGATATTGTTTAAGGTAATTTTAAATAATAAAAAAATTAATTAATTACTATCGATAAATATGGATTTATCAATTGAATAAAACGAGAATTTATTCGAAAAAACATTTATTTTTATTTAAAAAAAAAAGGCACTATGTTTTCAAAAATAGGGAAAAGAATGATCATTTAAATCGTAGGCCTGGCGTGGATCACAAATGACAGTGAATTTCAAGAAAACTACTCCTGAAACAAAGAAAAATGGGATATGTTTTACAAAATATCACAGTAAAACTTGAAAAACAAAAAAAAATATGTTGTAAAACACAACGACAATTATCATAGCTTTTCTACAAATTTTGTTCGAAGTTGAACAACTTCATTGGATTCTTTTGAAAAATATCGTGAATAACAAAAAACTGGTTGCATATTTACTAAATAGATTTCCATCGAACTCCAAATTTTAGCGTTGGATTTATTAGTTCTTGATATAAAATACGTGGTATAACCTACATTTTACTGAAATGGCACTTTCGAAGTGTGCTTTGGAGCTCCCCTCCCCCAAAAACTCTCTCTAAGTTCTCTAAGTTAAGTTTCCAGGAACAATGTTAACATAATCATGTCAGGTCTGTTTATTTAAAAAAAACCTCGACTCAGAGGTGGTCATTTCTTTAAATTTCATTTGTAACTCAACTTTCTGAGCCATTACAGAGTTAATGAGAAGTTCAAATCAAAACGCACACAACTAAATGCGTTTATCGCAGAAACACCGACGATAAATTCTTTGATATGAATGCTGGATATAAAATTTGTTTCTTTATAACTCTAATTCAAATATTTATTTTTTTAAATTCGATATGTCGCTTAGGTGGCATCTAAGCGCATATTGCTAAGAATTTTTTTACTTCTTTCGATTCATGGATTGCATCCGTGAAGTTCGATTGTTTTACCTATCACTATATGTATTATAATTAATGAAAGGGATCGCTGGAAAAACATTTTTCTTAAAAAGATCGATGATAAAACCAAATTCTTTTAAGCGATAATAAAACAGAAGTGTCAAAATGGAAATTTAATTCATTTAAATCATATTAAATTTTTACCTGAAGGATTAATTTTAATCTTGATTACACCATCTCCCCATTTTACATTAGAGCCTTCAACAAATACGTCCTACAAACAATTATTAAAGCAATATCTTATTATTAATTTATTGCACGTGGTATAATATGGAATCTGTATATAAAAAAGTAAATTAAGTTATGCCTCATTTTTCAGGCAGGCTTAACATCCAAGTACCAATCAGGTGGCGTAGACGGAGGCGGATAACGAACATATTTCACCATTAATGATTGATATTAATACATTAAATAATATTACCGGCTAAGACCGGAATCGAACCCAGTACCCCAATACACTTCAGCTTTGCGCTCCGTCCTCTAACCACTCTGATTACCGTATAATGTACTGTACATTATAGATCGAGATTAGATCAAAAACATAAAAAAAGAAATCTGCGTTGAAAATGATGCATATAATCGTAAAGAAATGAAACGAAATCAGAGGATCATAAGTTTGTATATTTACAAAAAGATAAAATAGAAATGTTTCTACAAAATAGTAGAAACAAACTGTATTACTATCTGAACAAGACTGCAATTTCTATTATAAAAGTTTGTAAAAGTATGAGGGTTTTGGTATATTAAATGATTAAGAAATTAATAATATTAAGCATTTATTTTGAAAAAACCCGTATTAAACAAAACTAAATATGTATAATTTACGTTAGTATTGTAATCTCCGATATTACATTAACGTAGGAGTAAACAAACCTCTATAATATATCCATATGGATTATACAATCCTAATTCTGTAGCCTTTCTGTATAAAATGGTTGGCATACCAGTTCGTTTACTTAAGAATACAATACCATAAGAAAAATGCCTTTTATTTTGTGGTAGTATTGGTTTTCTCCATATTTCCAAGCCTTTTTTCTAAATACAAAAAGTAAAATGAGTAAAAAGAAAATGGTTGGGGTTGACAAGTAATTTGTAAAAATAATATATTTATAAAGTTATAATCAATATATTTATCAATGTTCATATTGATAAAATATAATTGTTTTATTAAACTTATATTAATTTTATTTTATTATTAAAATATAATAATAATATTAGTAAAGTATCTAATAATAATAATAATTTTCCTCCTAAGAACTCCCTTCGCTCGAGCCTGGACTAGGCACATTATGAAGGTTACGAACGTAGATTTGAGCGTCTTAATTTAAAAAAAAATAGTAATAGTAAGGATTTGGAACGCAGAGATTCCAGGCTCGAGTCCAGTAGTGCTGCCATAGTTTTTCTAGTTTCAGAAGCTTTTACAGTTCACTGTCCGGTGATGGGCGCTATGTTTTCTGAAACGAGAGAACACTGCCCTGAAGAAGCTTCTGGTCGCCAATGATCTCAGATGTTAACCCGCCTTAAAACAAACAAAAGAAATAATAATACCTTATATATTCTCCTTCCGGCAATTCCCATTGGATCTTGATTAATTGATATGGCAACTGAATTGACCAGGATACTTTTAAATTCAGGTTTCATATTTGCCAAATCGGCGGATATAAACAACGGCGCAGCAAGTATGCACCAAATAGCCATCTGCGCTTTCGACTGATCGTAACTAAGTCCGAAATTCCCAATGACCAGCTGCAATTTTTATTTTAAATTTATATTAACAAATATGAATTTTGTACACTTTTTTTTACTGATGTAAAATTCTTATTGCAAACAGTTAAATTTTCAAAATAGTTTAGAAAAAAATATATATTTTGAAGGTGCCCTGAACCAGAAGTTTCTCTCTCTCTCACTCTGTATTGATATATGAAGAGCACAAATAACTCAAAAAAAAAAATTGAAAAAAAAAATTTGAAGGGAACTAACTCTTTAGGTGTAATAAGGAGAGTAACCGAAAATTTTCCGTCAAAATTCCTCAATTGGAAGCCCTGAATGAATTTTTCAGTTTTTTGCGATTTTCTCGATCTCTATACGCATATAAACAAAACTAGGATCTATCAGTTTCGTTGGCAAAGGCAGATGTTAGATTTTACTCTGAAGTGTCATTTCGGTGTGTTGTGTTCTGTTTTACTACCTGTATTATATTAATAATTAAATATTTTGTTTAGGTTGCTCGTTTGAAGAAAATCGTTAACCGGAATTGCATATTTCCTGAACTGTTCCTTCAATTTCCATAATTTCCTTTATGAAAAAACACCAGCAATTTTAAACGTGGTCTACTAAAAACTCATATTATAATGACTATCAGATTTGTTCAAAACCTTCCAACGAAGAAAATAATTTAGAGCTGGAACATTAAGCTGCACAATATGGAAGACTACTAAATATTTAGTTTGAGAGCCATAAGAATTCCAGTAGATAGCTCTTTCTTCTCTTTATTGAACAGATACAATGTACGGGAATTTTCTGAGCCCACTATAAATAACTTGAACTGCCCTGTTCCTGCTATATTAATTACTCATAAACTTGCCCCTAACACTCTGATAAAAACTTATATTGAAAGTCCTGAAGTAGTTGAAATCACGCTACCTTCCAAAGGATTTCTTGATTATAATACATATACCCTCTTTTCAAAACTGGAGGCAACAAAATTTGAAGTTTGAAGAAAATTTGTAGTTAGAACTTTGAGAAATGCAGTAAGGGAATATCTGTTGAATCATTTCATAATAATATGAACGTTTCCAACCGTTAAAAGAGGTTCAATACTAATGGGACTGATGTTTAATTACAATTCCATGATGTAAAAATAAAAGAATAATGAAATCTATGGAAATAATTACGACACATACCATATCTGGATCATTCCAATGGCCAGGACCACTGAACTGCGCAATGTAATTCTGATGCTCAGCAAAATAATCGGCAACATCTACAACACTAGACCAAGCATCTTCTATATCTTCATAATTCCTCCATAGATTACAATATTCTACAAGCTTACTAAAATTAGGCTGAAAAAATGCAATTTTAATAATATTAAAATATTCACTTAAGTAAATGATGAGTTGAAAAATAAATTCTTTAATGACGGATACATAAATTACTGAAAATAAATTATATTATATAAAATGAATAGATTTATCAGGGAGCAGATACCATGCCAGTCCACTATTCCCTACGCTTGAGGGTGTAATCTAAGCGTGTGAAATATATGCAGCTTTAATTATCTGGATGAGGATAGTTCAGCCATGGATATGCAAATCAAAAGTATTTGCCCTATATCTTCAGGTTCTATGCAGAGAAGTTATGAAGTGTTGAGAAAGTCAGTGCTTGGTCAGTTCCTCGGCTTTGGCGGGAACCCTTAGGCGCATCATGATCTCTGAAGAAGTGGCATGCACACTTCCCATTTTGAGATATGCCAGAATAGATCCAGAGGAAAAAAAAGTTAAATAAATAATTCAAAGAAAAATTTATTTTTATATTATTTTACTTGCATGCTTTTCTCTTCTAAATAAGCAGGCCAACTGCAAGAATAAACTATTTCACGACCAGTTCTATTCAGGTATCTTCCAAATTCTGGATAACCTAGGAACGTAAAATAGTTATTACAGAATAATGTTGAAAAACTGTCTTCACACTCTTCTGTTCATGATTACTTTTATCATGATCACATTATGAGAAATAACTTATAGATGATTTTTTTTTGGCAGTTAACTGCTACGGGTCATTATGCCTTAAACGTTATGGTAACTATAGATGTTTGTTATTATTAATGCTTGTAGTTATATGAAGTTTTTTCATTGCAATCCTCACCATAAAAATAAATAATACACTCAAAAAAAAAAAATTACTTGTTAAAGATTATCTTTTTTGACAAATTTATATTTTCTCGTCCAAAATTTCTTAGAAAAATTTTAATTAAAATGTCCTACCTAACTCTTTCTCTTCAATGTCAGAAAAGCAGCCATCCAATTTGACAAAGTCAACTTCCCAACTGGCAAAAGTTAGGGCATCTCTCAGGAGATCATCTTTAATTCCAGGATACCCAGCACATGTTCTTTCCCCAAAATTTCCATATATTCCAAATTTCAAACCTTTTGAATGTACCTAAAGATTACTAGATAATGAACAGTCCATTATGCAAATATTATGTTTCAAGATCTAAACATTTGAACCAGCATATAATGAAAACTCCAACTGACTTACTATTGCAGCAATTATTATTTGTACCAAAATGACATTATTGAGTTCAATTTATTCATTAGAATAAATATAAGTCAACAGAGTTCTACAAAATTCCATTTATATTAGACACTTGGAGCAGAGTGTTGTAAGTTAAAGTACCTAGATTTCTAAACAAATTATTGTTTTACGGCAAATGTATAGTCCAGATTGGCTTTATTGATTAAGATTCCGCAAAGATCGTTACATTATGATCTGGTCTGGAAGATATTCATCTTGATCTATATGATAAAATAAAAAAAGATTAGGGAGAGTACCTGCATGTCCTTTATTGCACAAATTAGAGGAATCAAAATGGATGTATCAAAATCTGAACATGGCGTGGGTTGTGCTGTGCTGTGTTTACAAATGGGCCTTTCTTTTAAATATAGGCTTTCAAATATTGTTTCGGCATTTACTGGAGACAGTAGCTACTTAAAAGGCCGTAGATCTGGCGCAGCAGATGAATATAAAGTGCATTCCAAAAAATATAGTACCCCGGGGTTTTACGGACACTGTTATTATCAAAATAGCAACTCGTATTGAGTATAGTATGGGCAGGGTGCAGTTGATGAGGTTGAAAGTTCACATTGAAATCTTTGGCAATAAAAAAGTCGACGTTCTTTACTGAGGAATATATTCCAGTAATTACCCAGGAGATTTTGAAAGTGCATTGAAAAAACGTTGTATAGATGCGTGCAAGAGCTCTACTATCGGGGAAAGGAAACGAAAGGTAAATTATGCCGAAATACAGTCATATATCCTCAAAAAGACAAGGTTTGTAACACTAGGAGGAGAGAGGATTTTTATTTTTATACAATCATAATGCGACTAAGGTCAACAATAATCTTAGGAAACCGCACATAAGATAATGTTAGTAAACAGTCCACAATGTAACTGCGGTAGTGGAGAAGAAAGTGACATCAACCATAATACTCTTAGTTGCAGCAGGTACAACAAAAATCGCAAAAAAAATTTATGCCAACTGTCTGCACATGTACAATTTCCTTGTAGCGCTAAAACAATTTTTGCTACAATGAAAACAGATGCGCTATAATGCATTAGCAAACAAATAAAATGAAAAATATTATTTTAAAAAGTTAGAAGAGTGTACTTACATATTTAACGAGATCTTTGATACCATTAGGAAACCTTGTTCCATTGGCAATTAAGTTCCCTTGACTGTCTCTGGTATTTGCAAGCCAGCAATCATCTAATACAAGGTAATTATATCCATATTTTAAATACTCTTTTTGCAAAATATCAGCTGTTCTCCTTATCAAGCAGTCACTGAAATTTTTGCAAACAAATTTATATTAAATTTGTGCAAATATCTCGTGTTTAAGTTAGATAACTTTAATTCACAGTTACTACCTGAATATCTTCCCCCTTTTATTATGTAAAAATTAGATTAAAACTACTAATTGTCTTCCTGGTTAAGTGATTCGAGAGTAAAGTTAAAAGATAACTGACAATAAGTTAGCCAAGAAAAAATAAAATAAAATCTCATCATTCATAAGAATACGAAGAATTTGAAATTAGACTTCAACTCACATCTATTTCACAATAGGTTGTTTAGGTAAGAATTATGCTTAATTTAATCATAGAAATAGTTGTTCTAAACATATATTGTCACTTTGCAATGAAATTAACCATTATGATTTTGATATATCAACTTTAAATTTTGTTGTCAATATATGTGGTATTGTAGTAAAAATAAATGTAAAATTTAAAGGCTTTCATGTTCCAGAAAAAAAATTCAAGAAAAATTCCATTCCCCTCACCTCATGATCAAGAGAAGGTAATACCGTAAACATTTAGAAGATAATAATATGTTCCATGATCACAATAAATAAGTACAAAGCCTTAATATGATGAATTATACTTCAAAGTTCAACTCTATAGAGTAAAAGAAGCAAGTACATTTTAAAAATATACTTATAAACATACGTAAAGCTATTACCTTATGCACTCATTGGGAAAATCTTCGCAATTTACTGTGCATCTGTATCTCTGCCAGGTATTAAATCCCATCGGAGGTGTAAGGGCCAATCCATTTTCTAAAGAACTGACACAATTCAAAATTAAAATTAAAAACAAACAGATTTGCGGGAACATGTGTTTCTCTCTTAAATTAATGTATTATATTTTCCTTCCATTTATTTTTTATTCTTTTTTCACGAGATAAATTTTTTCTTTTTTAAAAATATTGTTATTTTTATTATTTCCAGTATTATAAATTTAAATATATAAATTGCTAGTTGTCACTGAATATTATTTAACTGGAGAATAAAAAGTGTACGAGTTTATACGAAAATTTCCGATGTACAAAGCAGCTTTTGGGAAGGATCGGGTGTACTCGAGTACTTCCGTTTTCAATCGGGAAGTTGAGTATATTCTCCTAGAACACGTAGTCAGAGGTCACTACGACGCCATATGTGATCAAGTCTTGTTACTGCCAGGCCCACTAAGCGTTCCACCACTTTTTGGGCGGTATCCACGGATGAAGTCTCCCCTTAAGCGCCCTGTCGTATCTCGTATACCGGCCACCAACCCCCTAGTTCTGCGGATCCACCCCAGGTATTTAAAAATCCAAAAACCCACTCAGAATTATGTTTTTCACACGGGGAAACTATCCCACGGCAAAAGGGTCCCTCCCCGTGCCGATACTTGGGTCCCCCCGTTATATGTGTCCACCCATAATATCCCATAAAATGTCTGTTCCCTTTTTTCTGTCACACAGCTTGAAGAGTATACCCCCCATTGGAGTTTAACCTCAAGGCGACGGAAGAGGATTCAACAACAAAATACCGAGTAAGTACCAAACAGTTACGCCGGAAATTACCAGATGCCGGGAATCCAACATGGCTGTCCTGGCTTGGGTTTGGCGTCCCTCTCATCGATTTACCTAACTCAAACGAAATTTTTATCTTCAGATCGATCAAACACGTGTTTGTAAACACGTTACCAGGCCGTATTTAATCAATTTTTATGATGCGGATCCCAAGAAATCAAGGTACATTTTCATAAAAGTTTTTCCCATATATCATTGCACATTGTTAACTAATTGTTAGGGTAAAAACTTGTTATGTCATTCAGTGTTTTATAAAGCCTCATGTTAAATTAATTGTATTTTTCTGACGTAAATTTAAATTTAAATACGGCAATTTGTTTTGTAAATGTTTACAGGTTATGAGGTTATTAAGGGTCATGGTAACGATGTAAACGTATTGAAATATTTATAAGTTGCCCTTTTTTTATTTCTTTATTTTTTAGAGATTGTGATAGCAATAAAAATGATCCTTAATAACTGAAAATAATTCGTTTTCATGTGAAATGTATATAAATGATAGTGGTGTCTCCAATCCACAACACTTCCCGCCATTATTGGTTTATCTCAAGGTTACGATGTATTCAATATTGTAATTTCTAATTGAAACTTTTTATTATAGCCTTAGGGAATATTTGGAAATTATTATTGTTAAAATTATGCTTTGTTAATATTTGAGACTAAGTATTTGTAATATTATTAATTTAAGTTGTTTTATGTATGTATATATTTTCAATTATTCATCCATTTCTTATTAAGCGTATTTGGAATGGTTTGGAAATGTAGTTTTTTCAGAGACCTTGTATCCTGGAAGGGTTTTTCTACCACCATGAATTAAGTACGACAGTACCATCAAAATGAAGAAACCTGGTATACAATGTTATATGTAATGTTGTATAAGTCAATTTATTAATACCTATTATTTTTTTTATTTTTATTTTAGTTGCAGGGAAAGTTTGTTAGAACTTTCATTATTTATTTTTACATCAGAACTGTTGCGGTAGTTTCATAGATTTATTATTTCGAATTAATATATTTAAATCCCCTTCCTTGTATTTTGTGTAGCGAAAAAAAAAAATGCGTCCCATTAAAGCGTCGGTAAGATCTGGCAACGTTGTTACTTCCCCCCCTTGTAATCTCCACTTGACTCTCTTAATATAATAATAAATAAGTCATTATGGAAAAAATATTAAAGGGGAGCGTACTTTTCTTTTTTTACTAATTGATTAAAATGATTATTAGAGGAGTCGATTCTAAACAGCATTAAGCCATGACAATTTAAATTTTTAAAAACAAGCTGTAATTATTTTTGTCCCTGGCCTTATTCCAGTTTTTAAACAGATTACAAAAAAAAATTTTAGTTTTTTATTTTTTAAATTCCAGTACAAATAATGCTATGTATTTTCTTTGCAAGTGAGCGTTGCCATGTTTCCTATTTATTCAACCACATCAAATCCCGATAACCAGAAAGGTTATCACCACGTCGCTTTAATGAAATACTATTTTATTGGATCCAGTAAAAATCTTCGAACATATAAGATTCAGAAACAGTTTTTTAATGCACATAGTGTATTAAATTTAAAAAAAAATGCACAGTTCTGATGATCATTTTTTGTTTTGGTTTTTTTCTAGAGAATTTCAAATCATGCGTTTACACTGTCAAGAGGAAATGTGGAATTCGTTCTCAGTAGTATCTGGATATATAATTAAATTGTTAACTTTTTTCTCTCAGAGATTACTCTCATTCTTTAAAGAATTGTATTTAATCATTTGTATGTCGACCTGTGGGCACATATGCTGGGAGTCAACCCGCTTTATCAAAAGGATACCTTTCTGATTCAATAATTCCTACTTTATATTTAAATTTTGTACAGCAGCTTGGGAATTCTATTTCTTTCAAATCAGATTCTCCATTAAATTAATTTATATAAACGGGAGGGTATCCGGTCCGCGCCCACAATTATGGTGCGTACAAAAAATGTTTTGAAATTTCCCGGCTTATAACTCGGGGCCACCATTATTTGTTTTTACATACACAGGTCCAGGGATGAAACGCAACTCGGACATGTCCGGTCCGAGATCTCAGAAGAGGATCAGAACCGGAGGAGGCGGAGGTGATGACCCAGCACTTCGGCTGCTAATTCCATCAAAAGTGGCCGGCTCAATTATTGGGAAAGGTGGCAAAAATATCAGTCGCCTTAGGTCTGACTACAATGCAGTTGTACAAGTACCTGACTGCAGCGGTCCTGAAAGGGTTGTGTCTATAAGTGCCGACTACGAAACGGCTGTCAAGATCGTTGAGCAGATTGTCCCCTGTCTTGATGAATTTTTTAGCAGCGGCAAGGGCGAAGTTGATATAAGGTTAGTCAATAATTAATTTTAAGTGCACGATTACAACAATGACATCAGTCATCGGTTTAACTATTTCCAACTCTTTTAATTTACTTTTTTTTATTTTATTTAATTTTATTCTATTTTTAAAAGGATGTTTCAATGTAAAGGTCTTAATTCCCAGTTATTTTTTTGCTCATTTTAAGTTTTCTGTTTTCGACGTTGGAATGTTTAATATTTACTGTCAAATCAATTACGTCACAGGTTGTTAGTACATCAAAGCCTGGCCGGATGTGTAATTGGAAAGGGGGGTAGCAAGGTAAAGGAACTGCGAGAAAAGACTTCTGCAAAGATCAAGATTTTTGGAAACTGCTGTCCTCAGAGTACTGACAGGGTGAGATTCGAATTAAACACTATTGTAGTGATGAAATTAATTTATTTCAATTACTTTTATATTTAATTATTCTTTTTAATATCACATCCTCTCTTTATTAATATTAATTAGGTACTGCTAGCATGAAAACATGTTTTTCTAGATGATTGTCAGTAATTTTTGAAGTTTTTTAAAAAAGCAGTATGCTTATAAACTTCTTATGTTGCATCTAGGCATTATAAAGCAATAACGAAACTAAATTTTGAAAAATGTTTATTCGTCTTTGATAACTTAGCGATAACTTTCATCTATATAACTTTTATGAATGTTACAGTGGTACATAGTAGAGCATTCGAGTAATCCAAGACGAAGTACAGTTCCTTTAAAAAAAAAAAATCGTCGCCAATTAATATTAGATATTCTAACAGCTGACATTATAACCAAATTTTCCTTCTTTTTTCTCTTTCTTTAATTCTTGATTAGGTCGTCTCCATTGTTGGAAGCCCGGAAGTAGCTATTAATGGCCTCAAAGAGATAATTGATCTACTTAAGGAGACTCCACCCAAAGGTTATTCAGAACCATATGATCCACAAAACTTTGACGAAGAATTTGCCGACGATTACGGCGGCTTTGGCATGCCAGGAAGCGGAGGCGGCGGTGGTGGTGGTGGCGGAGCAAGAGGACCCGTATGGGAACCGCCCCCACCGAGGGGTGGTTTCCCACCTCCACCACCACCCACTTTCCGGGCCAATATCCCTCCACCAGCTTTGCCCAGGTGAGTGCTTTTTTTTAATTACATTTTAGAATGCCGTTATTTTAATTTGCTCAGCTCACGAAAATTTTAAAAATTAAGAAGGCCAAACTTTAGGTTTGTTAATTATTTCGATATACATTAATTCCTGAAACATTGTTAATAATGTATTTTATAAGTAGTATAGTAGCGATAAACAACCAGAAATTAATATTTTATAAATTGAAATAAACACTTCTGATTCATTATTCCTATCTTATTTTGCGAATTTTCAGTAAATTGAGTTTTGAAGGCATGTACTGAATTCAAGACAAGATGTCGATGACAGTAATCTTCAGACATTCAAATTTTAAACTTAATTGTTTATAGTTACATATCTCCAGCTCTTATACGCCATTTTGTTTCAGATTTTCTAGAGACAGCGGACCACCAGATAGCCAGCAAGTAACAATTCCAAAAGATTTGGCTGGAGCAATTATTGGTAAAGGAGGCTCAAGAATACGCAGAGTTAGAAGTGAATCTGGTGCTGAGATCACCATTGACGAGCCATTACCGGGCTCCAATGATCGAGTCATCACTATCAAAGGATCACCAGATCAGATACAGTTGGCACAGTACCTCTTGCAGCAGAGTGTTCGAGAATCACAGTCCAGATATTAGATTTTATTTAAGGACAATACTTTATATTCTTTTTGGTTTTAAAGTAAAAATAATATGTTACTTATAATGATAATAAATATTAATCTATAATCACCTCCCATTATATATATTGGGATTTTTTTTCATTGAATTAAACTTTTGTCTGTACCAAAATATTTGCAAATTATAATGTTTTATTTACCCATAAAAAAGTTATAATTTTTCTTACCCCTAAATATATCGTCATATTAAAACATTCATCTCAATGATCACGCCAAAAGTGGAAAAATGAAAAGTAACGAGGGTTGATTTTTATCGTCGTCGCATTAAAAGAGATAGCACATTGCTATAATACGCGGCCACTGCGTGATAGATGGGATGCGGTTGTGCAACCAAGAAGGCCGCCTTATCAAATGGACCCTCACCACAGTAATTAATGTTTGATCACAAAACTAGAACTAAAAAAAAAAGTGATGAAGTATTTAATGCAATGTTTTGATTTACGAAATGTTGCATTGTTAGTAGCAACAGGTTATGATTTAAATATTTTTAAAGTAAAAAGAGCTCGAAACTACAATAATACTATAATGGAAAATAAAAACCTGTTAGCAATATAAATAATATGCCAATGATTATTTTGTAGAAAACCTGGTACTTTCCAATAGAGCACTGTGCAAAAGAGGTAATACAACACATATTAAAACTGCTAAGGTGCGAATACACGATCAATGTTAAGTGGTCAGTGCACAAGGAACCCGACAAGTTCACTGACTAGGTGTTTACACGAGAGAAGCAAATTATTATCAGTATTTTCACTAATTCTGAGCCAGTGCTTCTGTAACGTTACGCGTTAGTGAACACTGCCCTCTGTTTACACGCCCAGACATATGAGCAGTGTTAGTGGTATTTCTTAATCTTGATCCGTATATGCAAAAATGAGGGCTTTGCAAGCAACGCCGCTGCAGTTGCAGTATTTGTACTGCAATGAAGACAACGAAAAGAAAATAATGTGTCCGTGAAAAAAAGAAGAAGACGGATATGGTTGGTGAGTGGATTGGAAAAGATAGAGCAGTGGAGACCTGGCAGTATACTAAAATTTTGTTCGGATGTTGCTGCAGACTTGATTTTTTACTGTCACTACTGAATCTGGGAGAAAGACACACTAATGCGTAAATCTATTTCTTCAGCGGAGAGACTGGCAAATTACCTTAAGGTATTTGACAACAGGTTTGTACAATGATTATTTACCATGCTCTTAATTGTCAATTAGTTTTGCGATGTTTTTTACATATTCGTCAATTTACAGGGGACAGTTTCCACTGTTTAATGTATTTGTTTCTGTGTGCACTATTTCTCAATTTCGGAAGTGTGCACTAAAATATATAGTATCCTGAAGATAAATATTTACAGATAACAAGATTATGGGCATCTCACATTCTTTAATAAGCATGTTAATAGAATAAATTACAGACGAAATCCATTACAGTGGACCTATTAGTAATTTCATGTATGAACTATCCCAATTTTTAACTCCTCCATTGATGAGAATTACCTGCACAATTCCATACCCTATACTTGGAAATAAAGAAAAAATAGAGATATTAAAAACTATTTTATTCATTTTAAAAAGAACATATTTGGTTTGATACAGAAATATCATAAGTGCAATTTTATTAATATGGGGTGTAACTTAAAATAAAGATATATAGCGTGTCCCATTTAAACAGGCCACTTTTGAAATAACTTAAAAAAAGGAAGATATTTTTATTTTCATATATACACAGTACATCATACAAAAAGTGCTTCAGGGGCCATCTACCTATAAACTACACTAAACTATGTACAAGCTACCTCAAATTAAAATACAAAACAAATGAATTAAATTAAGGAAAAATAAATATAGTAGTAAAAAAAAAACAGAACATAAAAGTGAACTTAAAGCAAAATATGCTTTGAACCGTTTGTGCTTGTATCTTTTGTAGATCATTGACAAAATATTGTAGTCAACGATTTTGTTGATATGTCTATCTGGACTGAGTTTACAGATCATTACGAATTTTTCTGTTAAATTGTAAACGGTGGTACAAATACTGCCTCCCTCACATTATGCGTGCATATAATCGATCGTGGTCCACTTAGGAAATGAACCAATTAAACTTAGGCACTTATTTTGTACTCTTTGCAGCTTATTATAGTTGGTTTCACAAGTGTTGGATCGAACCGGAGCTGCGTATAGCAGCATGGGGCGAACGTATAGATAGTAAATTAATTTTTTGTTACAGACATTCAGTTGTGAGTTCCTGTTAAGAATGGAAAACAAATTACAGATAAGATCCAATACTCTATCGCTGTTTACCGTTGTACATTTTCAAATAAGTCAGCTAAGATTGTAGCTTTAAGTTCATCAATGATGCGTAATTACTGAGAACTGTTGTTTGCCTGTTAGTGTGAGAATTGGTATTTAAGGAAAGTGGTGGAATATGTAAACTCCTTTAACAACCAGACGATTTATTATCATGAGGAGATAACTGAGAGAGCGTGTTACTCCAAGATAGATTTCTGTGAAGCAGCAACATTTGAGAGATCAGTAAAGTAAACTTATTTAAGGTTCTCTTCAACCACCGATGTCTGTATGTAGAGAATGCTTTCTTAACAGTATTCTCTATTTTTATTAAGGCTGATATAAATCCCGGCAACTGCTGGAAATGATTACCTACGTTTGCCTTAGGAATGGATTCATTAGAGGCGTTTATTAAGACATTTTTAAAGTTCTCTACCAGAACTTCTATGTCATTACAGTTTATTTCCTGCGGATTTATGCTTAGTTTATTGTCCATTTGTGACCCAAATTTCTTCCAATCGGCAGCTTTGTAATTGTATACTTGCCTGTTAGAGAGAGTGTTTAGTTTACCGGTAATCGTTAAAACAACAGGATTATGATCAGACGAGAGCGCACAGTGACAATTAGAAGTATTGTTGGAGTTAATATTTTTTATTAGGCCTATGTCAAGCACACGGGACGAACGTAAGAACGATCAGGAATATAGGTTGGTTTTCAGATGCTGCAATCGTTATATTATTTCGAAGTACATAATAACTTGCCATTTCTATTATTTAAAAAACAGTTCCATGCAACATGCTTACAATTGAGATCAGCTACTAAAATTATATGATTATGCAAATCAAAAAGAGTACGCAAATCATGACAGTCTAATTTTACAGAAGGTGATAAATAACTAGATAAATATTAAAATCTCACTATTACCTAATTCAATTACACAGCCAACAGCTGTTAATTGTTTAAGTACTGGTAGCTGCACAAAGTAATGTTTTATATTACTTTTGATTAATAAAGCAGCTAGTTATCATTGTCGTTTCTATAAACATTAAAACCGTTACTTTTTAATTTGTGCTTATTTTTTAACAGTGTCTCACAAAGAGCAATGAGAAATGACATTTATTAAATTAAGAGAAGAGAATAATGATTTAATTTCCTGCAAGAAGCTAAGTAGTAAAAAATCAGCCGATATGCTGTCAGAAAGTTGATTCCATGCCATAATGGCGTTTTTATATGAAGGTGATGAGTTGTTAGGCTGAGCTGAAGGACCAACTGAATTAGATGGCACTCTTGTATTATAGAAACTTGATTTAGGTAGAGAAGGAAAGTCAGAAGTCATTTGAAATGAAGACTAAGCCTGTGACTTACTTTCGTTGGTCCTAGAAATACGACCTTTGAGGTGCTTCTGTAAAACAAAGCAGCTCAGGTGATTTGTAGGATGACTGCCTCTGCAGTTTGCACACACTGGAGGGTTGTCAGGCGTTGGACAGATTTCGGTTAAATACATACCAGCACATTTCAGACATTTAGGATTTCGATAACAGTTTCTTGCAATCTGATTAAATGATTGGCACTTATAACACTGGGTAACTCCGGTAAAATTTTTATAACCCTCCCAGTTTATGATACAGCCACATACCTTTTTGTTGGCAATAATTACTTCACTGATATTGACTGAGTTTTCGAATGTCACAATGAATAAATATATTTAATAATTTGGCCAGTGGTACTTTTTTTTTGACATTTGGGTTATCTTTATGGGCACAATATTTTTGTCCTTCAAATCTTGCTTGATTTCTTCACAGGTAACGTTAGGTGGTATATTTCTCAAAACTAGTGTGTGATTTATCTCATCTGTGATACTCTAATTTGGCAGATGCCACTTCTTGTTTAATTTTTTTTGTAGTCCTCTTTACATTTTGCAAGAAATGTAACCCTAATGCCTCTGCATTTTAGATCAAAATCTTGTTTACATGAAGATCTCAGTGCTTTTACAGAGGTACTGTGATCCTTGATATAGCTGTAAACTACTATTGGAGGTATTTTCTCTTTTTTTTCACAATTGAAGTTTTGTTTATAGGAGGAGGAGGAGCATCCTCGTCAATCTGATAAAGGTTCGTAACTGTACCGTGATTTCAAAATCACTGTTTTTTTTTTTTACGCTTCCATCTAAGACTAGCCTTGACTTCTGATTTAGTAGACGAAATGCCACAAAGTAGCATTTGGCCTTATCGGACTAATTTAAATAATAAAATTTAAATTAGAAATTCAGCAGAATAAGTAAGTGTAGTGGAATCGTTTATTGTGATTCCTATGGTACGTAGTAGATGTCTTGAAGAGGGCGAAAGTTAGTTTAGAGCTTTTTGGAAGTTAGTGCTCGAATTGTTAACACTGAATTTATAAAAATAGACTGTATTTGTACAATAATTTAAACGTGAGTGATGGTAACTATTAACAAGAAATACTTAGAAATAAATAGGAGATAAATAACTAATAATTTAGAATGATTAAAATAAATGAACTAAGATGCAACAACTAAGGAAATAAGTATAAATAAAAACTGTATAGGGACGCGGAACTGTAGCTCGTATAATGATCTTGAAGACGTACTGAAGTATAATCATCCCTACTTCCAATGGGGCGAAGTTTATATATTAGTGTTAGCAACACTCACACCAAAACATCTGTCCTAGTGTGCGACCTTGGTTAGTTCGGTGACCAGCGATTTAGGTCAGTGGCCAGCTTATCGGTGCTTGCTTTGATGTAAGGTATTGACCCTTGTTCTTGAAAAGGGGCATTGTTTGTTGGCCGCGGCTTGTATTGAAGACCAAGCGGCCGGCTAAGGCATAGTTTATAAATTATCCTTTCTTCCTGCTATCCTTTGTGAAGATGGCGGCTGGCTGGAGCCACATTGACATTGCTATGACCCTGATATGTCATTACATCATCCCCTCCCCGGTGAAAAATTTTTTCAGCATGAAAAAATTTGTTGCGGGGGCGGATGCTGAAGTTGCATCTTCGTCGTTGTACGAGCGTGCCCTATTTTTTTTTTTTTAATTTAAGTTAATTAGTGTGCATTTTAGTTGAAGTATGTTACAATTATTTATACCGTGTTAATTTTAAAAATCACCGTTCGACAATATTTTGTAACTTTTGACAATAGATTAAAAATATTACAATGATGCGATTTTTAACAATGGAAAAATTGATAGTGCTACTAATTATATACAATTAAAAGTATGATATTTGTTTGATTATCGATAAAATTAAAATTTAACATGCGAATGTTATTAATATTGAAAATGAACTTATAAAAGTTGATGAAATAACATGATAAGTACATAAGATAACATGATAAATGAAGTTATAAAGAAAATATGACATACAAATGTCAGTGAATTAATACAAGTTGATAAAATCAAAAAAATAATGTGTACCAAAGATAACATGATAAATGAAGTTAAGGTTATATGAAAAACATATCCAATATGTCAGTGAACTAATTACACGTTGAATAAAATCAAAAAAAAGTAATATGCACAAAATGATAACATGATTAAATGAAGTTATTAAAGGAAACATGACTACAACCGTCAGTGAATTATACAAGTGATAAATCAAAAAATTACTATGATATGTTTTAAAAGATAACATGATAAAGAGTTATAAAGAAACAGCGTAACTACAAATGGCGGTGAATAAAAAAGTTGATAAAAATCAAAAATTAATATTATTATAAGTACTTTATTTTTTTTTAAAAGAATAATACAGTAGATGCTAAAATACATTAGTACAAAAGCATGGCAAAGAGCCGTCTGCTAGAGTTTACAACCAATTACGAAAAAACAAAAAATAATACAAAAAAGAAAAATTATGAAAACATCAAGAATTACACTAGAACTGAAACAGAACTGGGATAAGATATCAAAGTAAAAGAGAGAGAGAAAAAAAGTATTAACACAACTAATGGTTAAATAAATCAAACATCGTTTTATAAATTACAACAAAAAACTGAAAAGCTAACCTAAAGGGTCTGAGATCCTAACGTGCCTAACTCTCCAAGCGTGGCGGGCATAAGCAATTAAAGGATGACAAGGGCGTTGTCCGGATAGGTAAACAATAATTTCTCCTCCAGAAAGTGAACATTTGCCGAGATGGAGGAGCCGCACATCCAATTAAGCAGGACATTCTGCCAAGAAGTGAAACAAATCCTCCCGTGCTTGGCAGTTACAGAGAGGACACATTTCTCGTTCGGAATCTTTCTCCAACCAAGGGGAATAATTTAGGTATAACAGTTCTGCTCTTAGTTTCAGCAACCAGCATATCTCTGAGAGTCTGAGGTTATTAAATTAGGGACGATGTTACAAATGATTTATGGTCAGTGATTAAAGTTTTATACAAAAAAAAGCGCTCAGAATTCCCTGCACGACAGAATGACTCTTCGATGCGAACTGATCTAATTTTATTAAGTAGGTTCGAAAGTTGATCACTCCATTTATCACGATCATTAAGAGTACAAGATAGGTCGCTGGAAAAATCACGCGCCATCGAAAGCCAGTGTTTAAACCAAAACAGTTTCTTCTGAATAATTTCAGTTGCGACAATTTTCGGGAGGCGATGATTGTCAAGAGCTAGAGTTCTGAGGCAGTATTTGAAGTGCAGAGCAAGGGTGAAGGTCTCCAACGGTTCAAGAGCACACTCAATCGATAGCACATAATTAGGCGTTGGAGAGGGAAGAGAGAATAATTTTTTTAAGAAAAATCTTTGGAATTTTTCAAGGATGTCATAACGCTGAAATCCCCAAGATTGGGCACCATATGAAAGAACTGCTCGTGACACACTCTTGAAAATCTTATATTTTGCGTCGAGAGGAACGTTCTTATTAAGAATAAAGTTAGCCCAAACCCGGTTTAAACCGAGCTTAGCTATCGACACTTTATTTTCAAGGTGGGGGACCAGGGACATACGCGGAGTTAAAATGATACCCAAATACTTATAGCGGTTCACTACCTCTATCCGGGAATTTTTGTAGAACCACTTTTCTGAAGCCGCTAATCTACCTCCTTTTCGAAATATCATTATTTTGGATTTTTCTAAATTAACAGAGAGGTTCCATTGGACACAATAAGTTTCCAGAATATTAATATTTCTCTGCAAGGAAATGGGGTTGTCCGAAAGGAGAACAATGTCATCTGCGTAAAGAAGGGTTTTTATCTTGGTACCCCCGATAAGAACACCACCCTCCAACAGAGCCGGGAAGATCGTCTACGAAAAGTGAAAAAAGAATGGGGCTCAATAAACAGCCCTGCCTCACACCGGCTCCTACCCGGATAGGTTCGGACATTCCATCTACACAATGTACTGACGATATTCCTAGTGAATAATACGCTTTCAGAATGTTCATAAACTTCCATGATACACCCAGATTGAAGAGCTTTAGGAACAGTGAGGAATGGTCTACAGTGTCGAATGCCGATTTTAAATCGATAAAAAAACAGTAAATTTTTTTACCTTTCTCTCGAGTCTTGTAATGAATTATATTTTGCAACACAAAAATGTTATCAATGGCGGAATAGCCGCGCCGAAAACCGGCCTGAAATTCACTTAGCAGGTCGTTGGCTTTAACGAATTGTTCCAAGCGATGAAGTAACAGAGCAGTGAAGATCTTGGCCAGAGCATTAAGGCAAGAGATACCCCTATAATTATTGACTTCGTTAACATCGCCATTTTTAAACAAAGGGAAAATTAGAGAATGGCCGAAGGAATGAGGTAAAGCCCCAGATTCGTATATATAATTAAAGAAGGATAATAATCTGTCAATAAAGCAGGAAGGAGCAAATCTGTAGAATTCATAAACGATACCATCAGGGCCAGGTGCCTTGTTATTTTTGAGATTGGAGAGAATAGGGAGTAGCTCAACAAGAGTAAAAGGAACATCCAATATTGCAGAGGTGCAGAAGGGAGCCGCATATAAAGGGAAAGAGAACAAGGGGGGGTTTAATAAGGTTTTAAAGTGAGAGACCCATCTGTCCACAGATATACCATTGCCACAGACAAAATTCTTTCGACGAAAACGATTGACTAAATTCCAGAATTGCTTAGAGTCAGAGGCAATAGCAAATCTATCACAGAGGGAGTGATAATATTCTTTCTTGAGATTTGTGCAGAGCATTTTATATTCTCTGTTAACTTCAAAATAAGCATCAAGCGCGAACTTGGAATTAGTTTTACGGAATAAATTTAACAACCTAAAGGATTTTTCCTTGCATGGAGGCAGCGGTAATCAAACCAAGGTTCCTTTTTAAACTGACTGAGGAAAGAGGAGGAAGAACGGGCTGGAGAGGAACGCTTAATGCAAGAGGTCAAAGTTTCAGAATATTGTTGAGGATCAACAGGAAACTCCGTTATAGCTTCTAATTCTCTAGAGAGGTTTTCTCTGTAGATATCCCTATCAGAATGTCTCCAAAACGACTGCGGGAGTAGCGGTAAGGAAAGGCCTGGCTCTTCCCCTTCTAAAGTAATGGAAAAATAAATGGGGAAATGGTCGGAGAAAGTTTCATTCATAACCTTAAAACGGTCGATATAAGGGAGGAAATTAAATGATACACAGCATAAGTCATTCACAGAGCAACCCATCGGTCCAACGAAAGTGAATTCGCCTTCTTCATCTTCCGAAAAACGACCATTTAAAATTACCAAATCGTTGTCGTCACAAAATTCTAGAAAACGGGATCCTCTGGAGTTCACCACTTTGTCTTTGGACTTTCTAATTGAGTAACATTTGGGGTTATTGAGCGTCAGACCATCTGGGAGAGACTGCGAGCAGCCTACCCTAACATTAAGATCGCCAATTAAAATTGTGTTCGTTAATAAGTTCGCCCGAATAGAATCCTGAAGCGCAAGGAAATCTTCATCCCAGTTATTGCAGCACAAATATAGCGGAATCAGACGCAGAGACATGCCACCCTGCTCAAAGCAAATTGACTCCAAGTCACCCAGAGACGAGAAGGAGATATTATTGAAGGAACGTTTTATTCCGCAAAGAATTCCTCCGCCAGCGCGTCCACGTATGGAGAGTTTCTTAGCAGGCACCCATGAGAGATTATACTCTGAAAAATAATTATTATAAGAAGCAAAAAAATTTTCTAATACATGTGTTTCCAAGAGAATAAAAATATCATAATTTTTAATAAATTTTAAAAACTCAAAATTACTCACTTTGGATCTCAGACCAGCAATATTATACGATACAACTGAAATTGTTTTAGTGACTAACTTAACCGTATTAGGAGAATTCAGGTGACAGACGGCAGGTTGACCTCAGAAGCTGACAGGTTGCACGGTTGACTTCGAACTAGTAGCACCATTACGCCGAGAGGAGTAATCCTTTGGAAGTGAGTTTGTGAGCAGAGCGGTAACAAAGTCTGTGATATCGACACCAACCAGGGCTTCGAGCTTCGGAAGACCATTTTCGCCGTTGTAGAGTATGCCAACCTCGTTCGACCAATGGAATTTACAACCTTCAATTAACAAGAATTGTGTGCGAAGCGTATGTGGATATGGCTTTTTAGCCTGTTGATTTCTCTCCTAAGAAGTAAAAGCTTACTTCTTTTGATCCTAGTTACCGCAGGAAAATCCTGGTGAACCACGAAACCAGTACCTTTCAAAATGTTCAAAGAGTTCTGCACAGCTTGCTTATCTTGAAGGCGCAGAAAGTTAGCAAGAAGAGGCCTTTTAAGATTCTCAGTAGGTCCCAACGGGGCTACATGGAGATAATCTGGAGAGATTTCAACTTTTAATGTTTGTTGACAGAATCCGATTACAGTGTCCTTCGGGATTTACATTCGGTGGTTGTTTTATTCCTTTAAAAATTAGATTATTCCGGCGAGTAAAAATTTCTAAATCTTCTAGCCTTGATTCATATTGCGAATTTGTCTTCTTAAGTGTCGCAATATCAGCTTTGAGTTGAGAATTTTCTTCCTTAAGAAGAATTAGTTCATTTTTAAGACCTTCAATATCACTCTTAGTAGCGAGAGGAGCCAATTTAGAATCTAGTAAGCTAGAAATTACCTCTTTTAGCGAAGATAATGAGAGAGGAGAGGAAGGTTGTTCCATTTCTGCGACTTCACTCAAGGAAGCTTTTTTCGTCTCAGGTAATGAGTTGTCTGGAGAACTTCTCTGCCTTTTTGAAGGAAAAGTAGAAGGTTCGGACAACTTGCGACATAGATTGAATTAACGTTATATTAGAGAAAAATAATTAATTATGCTTATAAACGCAACTATCTAATCTCCGATTTTAAGTAAATAAGGTTAATCAATTTATTAAAAGGAAATTTACAAATTTATGAATTTCATAATCACTTATTCGCAAATTTAATGACTGGTATAGCCCCTAATGGGTAGGATAAGCTGTGTGTTCGCGTTATGTGGGTCATTTTGCTGCTGTGAGACAGGAAGTGCAGAGTTTACAGTGTGTTGCAATGTATTACTTTTTTCGTAGTAATTGTCTTGCGAAATTGATGCCGGGGTAATTGCCGTAGTTGCGGTCTGTCGAAACGCCTGTGACTGCCGGTGATTTAGCCGTTTTCTGGCTCGATGAGAAAACAGTTTCGAGCAGTATGGCCGTATTTATTGCTATACTGGTAGTTCGGTTTGTCAGTAATATTATGTGTTGGCTTATTTACTTCCGTCTGACGCTGATTGTGATATTGGGGTGTATGTGGATTGGCGTTGGTTACTACGCCTTTGGAAGTTATTAAATTTATTGGATTGCGGCGAGAATTTGCCGAAGTTTGTACGCGCTTTTGTTTTTGGGGCCGTGCAATGTCTATCGAAATGAGGCCCTGAGCAATGTCGACATGGCCGATTTTTTACTACGTTGAATACTGGGGGTTAATTTTTTTGAGTGCATTCTGCGTGAAAATGCATACTCCCCCAGTATTTACATGGCGATGGCGGAAGATTATTTTGCTTTGTCACCGGTTTAGTTAATTTGGGTTTTGGCGTTATAGCAAACACTGACGGAGCAGAGTCTGCAGCCTTTATCCCTCTCAGTGCCGTAGTACATTCCAGGGCACTGTCTAAGGTTTCAGGAAGCTTAGTGCGGACCTCGTTCCTTAGATTTTGCGGAAGTAGCCTAATGAAGGTATCTGTGGTGATTTTATTTAACACCGTTTGTAAAGTTAATTTTGGGTTTGCCTCGGCCTTGTCTGAAATTAGAGAGTGCAGGTGACGGAGCTTGTCGGCGATTTTTTCTATCCAAATGACTCGGCAGGGAAGCCTGCATATTAGTGATTTGGCGTAACAGAACGAGAGGCGTTTGTTCTGTGTGGTACCTGTTGAGCAGCAATTTTTATATTGTTTTAAAATAACTACCTTACCTTCTCGTAATAGTAGTGATTTTTGAGGGTTGTAGAGGGTTTTTGCGGTACCGGAAATTTCAAATTCAACCACTTCTAATGTGGTATCGTCGTCCCATCGTGACAATCTAGCACAGCGTTGTACCTCTTCTAGAAAAAGTTCGATGTTTGTGTTCTGTTCTCCGTCAGAACACGGAATCTGATTTAAAAGGTTCAGATTTGCAATTATGGATTTTTATCTTGGGCCGGGGGAGCAGGTGCAGACCTTTCCCTTTCACCCAAGAGGTGTTGCACAGCCTCTTCTAGCGACATCTGTACACCATTAAGATTATATGTTCATGACATTAACTGATTGAGGGTCAGAAATTTTAATGGGACTTGCACGAGTTTTGTTTGATCCCCTAGTTTTCATAAATTCTCAAAAAAATAGTTCAATTTGATTGAACGTATATGAACCCAGTAAAAAAAAAATAATAAAAAAAATATGTATAAATATTTGACTTACTCAGAAGGAACTGGAATCGCTGTTCGGATCCTAGTCGCTGGCACCAGATGTAGTGGAATCATTTATTGAGTTCATATGGTATGTAGTAGATGTCTTGAAGAGTGGAAGTTAGTTTAGAGATTTTTGGAAGTTAGTGCTCGAATTATTAACACGGAATTTATAAAAATAGAATGTATTTGTACAATAATTTAAACGTGAGTGATGGTAACTATTAACAAAAATACTTAGAAATAAATAGGAGATAAATAACTAATAATTTAGATTGATTAAAATAAATGAACTAAGATGCACAACTAAGGAAATAAGTATAAATAAAACCTGTATAGGTACGCGGAACTGCTGCTCGTATAATGATCTTGAAGACGTACTGAGTATAATCATCCCCTCTTCCAATAGGGGAAGTTTATATATTAGTGTTAGCAACACTCACATCAAGACATCTGTCCTAGTGTGCGACCTTGGTTAGTTTGGTGACCAGCGATTTAGGTCACTGGCTAATTTTATCGGTGCTTGCTTTGATGTAAAGTATTGACCCTTGTCTTGAAAAGGGGCTTTGTTTGTTTGGCCGCGGCCTTGTCTTGAAGACAGCGACCGGCTAAGGCACTAGTTATAATTATCTTTTATTCCTGCCATCCTTTGTGAAGATAGCAGCTGGCTGGAACCACTTTGACCTTGTTATGACTTTCATGTGTCATTACATAAGCAAGAAATTGAGCAGAAAGAATATATTGTAACGCAGGCAGTGGTGCCATCTAGGAGAGAAGACAGGTACCTAAGGTTCTCTTAGTGGCCATAGGAAGCGCTGACGGCGCTCTAGTTTTGACTGGAATAATTGAGAAGATTTTGGAAGGTTCGCTACCGGTATAAATAGAGGGACCACAGAGAGTTGAGAGAGTTCCCAGTTACAGACGAAGTTATTAGTTTGTGAAAAGTGTACAAAGTGAACTTTTGTGGTTTAAACTGTGAAATAATTATTATTAAGCGTTGTATTTAATAATTTATTGTGTATAGCAATAAATTGGTGTTTTCTTTATTGAAGTTTATAGTATCTTATCTATACGAACCCATTTAAAACTAGTTGCAGTAGCTAGTTTAGAAAGAAAAACATTACATTTGGTGTCAGAAGTGGGATAAAATCTCTAAACAGGTAACAGTTTAGTATCAGTTTTATTGTATGCCCATAAGTACCAGAAGTCAAACGCGGAAAATGGAGGAAGTGATAACATTGATGAAAGAAATAATAAACGAAATGAAGAAGAGCCGAGAGGAACTTAAAAGGGGCTGGGATGAAATGAGAGGAGAAATAATAAGGGAGAAAGATGAGATTCAAGAAGAAATAGTAGAAAGTTTAGAAGCACCAGTGAATGATGGGAAAGGCAGTGAGACTGAGGGTGAAAGAGAAGAACCTGAGAGAGAGAAGGACCTGAGAGAAGGAGAGAAGGACCTGAGAGAGAAGTCGAACGTGAAGGTGCGGAAAGTGAAAGTGAAAATTTGTTGGTGGAAACTGAAAGCGACAGCGATCAGACTAACCAAGAAACTATACAGCATCGTTCATCTAATATCCTGCATACTTCTATGCTCGGAGAAGATGAAAGTGGTGATTCAATGAAAGTGGCAAGTCAGCATGAAAAGAATGATGGAAAAAGCGAAGGATTGGGTCACGAAGAAATGCTGTTTGGAGATGAACAGTTAGAAAGACGTTCGGGACAAAGTGGTCAGGGCCAAAGGAGTAATCTTTCTCTTCAGCCAATGCAGTGGGCTATTAGAAGTGCAGACACCGGTTCAAAATTATCAGGTGGTTTCCGAGTAGCTTATGGCAATTCATTGGTATTCATTGATTCGTCCTCATTGAGGCGTTCAACTAACACATCTTCGGCATGCAATAGTAACCCGGATGGGGTCACCAAGCCTACAACAGCTGCTTGTTCGGCTAGAAGTTTTGCTATTGTACTGCGACAAATTGCAGATCCTTTGGGCAGTTTACGTAATGTTAGTGCACCACAGCAACAACCCGTGCCAATTATACAGACCTATGTAGAAAGACCGTTAAAACCACCGTGGGATTGGCTTCTGACACTGGCGGATTCAACCGAATCTCGGTTGCGCTTTGGAGCTTCTCTTATGACAGCGTCAGATTCTGCACATCTTCATCATCCTCTCTACCATGGTTCAGGTTCCCCAAGCTCGAATAGTGCTAACGGGGTTAGCGGAAGTAATAGCGGAATTTGTGGTCTTTCGAATGGTGGTACTACTTCTGGAAGTACATCAAGATCTACTACACAGTCTTCGCATCACCCTGGAGGTATTTCTACGGCTTCTTCAACTAGGATTGTGGGTTTTACCACTAATTCGGAGTCTTCCAGACCATCTAGGGATCGTG
>JAAEAF010003940.1:0-103804 GCA_011037195.1 Triatoma infestans
GTTTAAAATTATATAAGGTTGCTGTTTTTAAATATAACTGACACACACAGTTGGAACATAGATTAATGTCTATTGGCATGAATAAAGTACTAAACCCTTGCGATCAACCACTATTAGAAATAGAACCTAGATATGCTAGTGAATAAATTAAAAATCATGTATTGGGTCTTGATATTAATTCTGGTTTGAATTTTGAATTTAATCCAAGTTATAGGACATAAGTTCGCTGGAGTTGGGTGAATCTTACCTAAATTCGAGAACCCAAATATCTAAACTAAGAATTAATAAGTCAGCTAAGACTGTGTCACCTCTACATTAGAATTGTTTATAAAGGTAGATCATATAAATTTCATGTTGAGATCATTGCCCAATGTGCAACCTTCAAGATCCTGATAACTTATATCATTTTTATTATCATTACCTGCCTAATTTAGCAGGGCTACACTATTAATTATTTATGGTTGTAATTTCTAAAATTTAAGTAGTATTGTAAGAGATTTACAGACTCAAACTATTGTATGGAATGTCCAAAAACAAATAAATAAATATTATTCCCGCCCTCTTTGGGAGTTCAATCTTTATGTGCCTGGGTTATATGTATCCCCACCTGCTCAGTGTTCATGTCAAGGCATAGTGACAAAATATTCAAATACAGAAAATTTGTCAATTTTATAACTGTATCAACTGCAGTAAGAGGAAGTGTTGTGGATATTAGACTGTTTACATTCCCTTAGCGCTATGTAGGTGCTGCAATTGTACATTAACAGAAATGGCAGTTTCGAAGCAATTCTGACGATACATTCCTCCAGAACCCTCAGAATATATTTTTTGCGAAAAAATGAAAAAAACAAAAACCGATAGACTTGTAATGGTGTGCTTAACAAATTTAAAGAAAATGTTTGTATTCGTTTTTAAGAAGAACGGGAAAAAATAGTGGGTGCATTTAGCACAAAGTCACATACACCAAGTTAATGATGACCCATGTTGTCAACACTAAAGATGCTATGAATTGTGCATCTAACTGCATCTGTCACGCCCTCCTGTACTAAACGTTCCTGGACTATAAGCTTAAAAAACAATTAACTCCAACAAATCTAGCATTTTTTATAAAAAAAGAAGACAAATTTAGAGCTTAATGGAGTCCTTATGAGTTTCAAACCGTCAAGAAACAATGTGCAATTAGATTTCAAAAAAATAAATCTATCTAGATGCACTCTGCAGGTCAGAGTAGTTCTCTACCAACTAACTAACAAACACTATCCAAACGATTATTACAACCAGCCACAAGAGTTCTAACCAGCCAAACACATCAAGAATTCACCGCTTGTCAACATTACCGCACATCGCTCGGCTATTCTCTTAGTTTGACCTCTTAACACAGTGTTTTTATTCAATAATACGGGTAATATTAAACTGTGATTGTAAGAGCAAAAGTAAGTTTGATTTCAACAAATTTTCACATTTTCTTCTTACATCTCCAGAACTCGAAAAATCATTCGACCAGCCATTATCGAGAAAATCGGGAAAAAACTATTTAGTATGTGGCACTTCCGCTTGATGGGATATAACCAAAACCTTATTGTCAGATAGGGTGTTTAGGTTGGTTAAGGGTTTAGAGATCAACATCAAGGCCATCATGTTGATTGTTACTCTAATTATTTTACACAAATTAATTATTATATAATTTATAATTATAATTATTGTACTATACTCGGATTATCCATCTGTATTTTATGTTAAATATTACTATCTCTCTTTATGCCACTATGGACCTATGGACTAGAAATCTATGGCACTGCCAAAATATCCAATCTCAGCTGTATCTATCAATCAAAAATTGTACGTTGAATAACTAAAGCTCCCTTCTATGTTATTCACTCTTCTTCATACTGATCTCAACGTTGGTGCCATTTGTAGCCTCGACCTTGCTAATATCAACCTCGCTTTATATCAACGTCCAACAAATCGCAGATTATATAAATATAATAAAATTAATGTAAGGCCTATTTTTTCAGGCGGGCTTATTATTATTATTATTATTATCGGAAACGGGTGCCCAAAGGCGCGGGACCTAAGCCTATATGGCTCTTATCCCCCCGGTACCCCCCGTAACCCCTTAATTAGTCTCCCCCGGTAACTTGCCGGTTAATCTACAATATCTCAAGATATCACTATACTCCAACTCGCCCAGACAATCCTGCGAGAGTGGTGTCCTCCCAAATATACGAAACCTAGTTCCAGCGAAACGGGGACACTGACATAAGTAGTGATACACCGTTTCCCTAACTCCGTCATCACAGTTCTGACAAATGGGACTCCGTGTCTTTCCTATGTTAAACAAGTGGCTGGACAACCAAGTGTGTCCAGTCACTATTCCTACCAAGGTCCTCAAACCCGTCCTACTAAGAGACAGGAGATACTCCGAAATTCTCTGCTTACCTGCCTTTATAAATCTTTTAGCTTGGAGGCACCCCTGCGTGTCCCCCCAGCATTTCTCCAAAGCTCTCGTCTCCCAAAGTCTAATCTGTTTGTCGCGAAACGTCTTTGTAACGGCCAGGGCTGGTTCAGGACCACAGAATGGTAATGATGATCCCACCCTGGCCAGCCGATCCGCCCTCTCATTGCCCTCTATTCCCGCATGTCCGGGTATCCAAAAGAGATGCACCTTACCCCTCCGAGCCAAAGCGTTGAGCTTCCTCCGACATTCTCCCACTAATTTCGAACTCCACCAAGGCTTACTCAAAGCCCTTAGTGCGGCTTGGCTATCCGAGAAAATCCGCACTTCCTTGAACTCTCCCTGCCACTCCCCCACCAGGTGGCAGCATTCAATGATGCCCACCACCTCAGACTGAAAAACAGTGGCCAAGCCACCCAAGGCCACAGAACTCTCTTTATCCAGTTCCTGAAACCAGGCTCCCGCCCCCGACAGGCCAGTACCCTCCTGCCTAGAGCCATCTGAATAGCAACGAATAATGCCGCTGCCTGACTCCGTTGGCTCAGGCGGGCTTAACGTCACTACCAAATTAGGTGTCGTGAACGGGGGCGGAATCGCCTACTTAACCATAAACATTTTCTAAAAGAATATAAAATTTAGCATTTATACGCGGGGCTCGAACTAGGGACCTCCCACTTACTAATCCATGCTCATAACCACTACACCAACGATTGTAATACTTCCTGTTAGAGCAGTAAGAGAAAATAAGTATGCTGCTCTAAAAATCTCAACTTATTTGTTTCCTTTTATAGATATGTTAATCAAGAATTTGCAGAATTATCTAAGGATGTAGATTTATTGGTGATTGATGGAATGGGACGTTCGATACATACAAATTTTTATGCAGAATTTACAATCGAATGTATAAAAGTGGCTATGATAAAAGATAATTGGTTTTCAAAGGAACTTACTGGGCAAGAATTTGCACCAATTTTCGTTTATTCAAGAGCTAAACTCAAGGAAAATTAATTTAAATTTAGAAAACCAAGAACATTAACAGTCTTGTAATAATGATGGTAAAATAAAGGATCAATTGATCTTACGATTGTTTTTTTTTAAAAAATAGAAGTATTATACCTCTTCTTTCCATTCTATAAAAATTGCATGGAGAAATTGGAAATAAATGATTTGTACTCCTTCATGTTCATTTCTTAGTTCATCTATTTCTACCTATTATATACCGTAGCCCTTACCTAGTAGTTCTACTGATTTCTTCTTTACAATGGTGTTGGGTGGATCGTTGATCGCACCAGTCGACCTCAAAGTAATTCTCAACCGATTAATTTATACCATGGCTGACCAGGACGATCATGTATGTAATTTGGGAGAACTCGTTCAACTTCTGATATCAAGCACTGGGTAGTTTTAAGCGAATCATTTATTCAAGCGCTTCCAACACTACCGACCGTTGATTAAACCAAGTGTAGAGGCTGAGTATCATAACAGATAACTTTATTTCTAATTAAATTAACTTTTTATGTTGAAAAAAAAAAAATCTGACTGATTGGAACAGTGATCACTCATTACTTTCTCTTATTGTTTGTTAAAGTTCTTATAAATTTGTAAAAAACAAATTTAAGGAACTGAATTTGCAACAGAAATACAAGTTTCCAGGATCTGTAATGCTCTTGTAGGACATACTTTCTTGGATGTCGTGCAATCCAGAGGAGAATTAAATTTGTTTAATAAATCAAAAAATTTAGGAGAAACTGCCTATAAACATGGCAGTGAAATCATGCTTTGCTTATTTTACTTTCTCTTTCTCCTTAGTAAGAGAAAGTATTGCGATCGTGCCAGATTCACAAAATTGAGTTTTCACTGAAAGTACATGTTTTGGGGTCACTTGAATGCAATAAAATTGTTTTTAGCGAACGGTCTGTGAAAAACAAAGTCGCAGGGAGCTCAAACTTGGTATTCCATTTAGGCACCATTACCGCATCAGACACGAACTATTCTGGCAAAATCCATCAACCTGAAGTGTGACTTTACTGAATAGTTTTTTCAATTTAATCTCAAAAACGGCTCCAACGATTTTCTATCTACACAATAAATACCCATCATTTTTATTTTTTTTATTTTTTTATTTATTTATTTGTTACGATTATACAATCTTTACAAAGAGAGTTGGCTTAACTAGTTTTAACTATTTTATTACAAACAGTGTAATTATTATAAACCATTGACAGTACCAAAATTAATGTTAAGAATATTAACACATATAAAGCAACATAAACATAAGAAAATAAACTAAAACTTCTCTAAACAAGGAAACCAAAACAATGTACTTGTATTTACAAAAAAAAATATTTTTTCCTTTTTTTTTTGACTAAAGACTAAACCGAAATATATTTACTATATCCTGCCTAACTAAACAAAAATATCTCAATTAATTAAAAGACAAATGCAAAGATAATAAGAGAAAGTGTTTTGATCATAAGAATATAAGTTAACAACAATCGGATTAGTAAACAATTTTTAAATCTATTTCTTTTGTTGATAGCGTTCATTGTAAATAAGTATAAATGTTTTTGTTTAATAACACATGTAGTCGAGAATAATATTGATGGATCACAGGTATCAGAGGAATGAATATAAAGATATTGATGACGTAACCGTTCATAGAAAGGGCAGAGCCAAAAGAAATGTTGAAGATTATCAGAACTATTAGACGTACAGGTTGGACAAAATTTATCTGGGCAAAACTGAATTTTCTGCTTGTTTATATAAATAGAAGGGCCACTGTCACAAGATAAAACGAAGTTGATATAACAGTCTCAATATGTTGATATTATTCCTCTTTAAATATTCCTCCTCCTGACCCAAAGAGCTCACGTTTCTAAAAATACTATTATATTTTGAATTTATAACTTTTCTATGTCCAAACTTACAAAATTGTTTTTTAGTTTCTCCTTCATATCTCTTAGATTAATTTGAACAAAATGAACATCTTGTCGATCCCAAACATCCTGAGCCCCTATAATACCCAAATTTCCTTCAAGTGATGCAGCCCAATTGAACGGTATAAAGCTATTATTTCTCAGCTCAACAAGACGATTATAGCATTGCTTTAAAAGAGTGTGTTCAGGAACGGATAAATTTTATACCAATAATTCAACATTCTATTGAATACCTCAGCCTTCAAATGTGGCATGCCAGTTTCTAGCCGGACGTATGCACTCGGCGTATTCCGTGGGAGGTGTAGTAAATATTTGAAAAACTTAACTTGAACACTCTCTATTTCATCACAATATGCAGAAGCCCAGATTTCAGAGCAATATAAAAGTACAGAGGTCACCATCGACTTGAATAAAAGAGTTTTAGCTCGCCATAGGTCACAGTTATAATAAGATAGAATTTTGATTACTTTAGAGATCGCAATATTACTTTTAATTCGGAAATGATCGGCTGCCCTGGCGAATTTACCTGATGACGAATGAGGAACCCCTAAATATGTAAATGAGTGAGAAACTGCGAGAGATACATTGTTAAATGTAAATGGTTTAACATTTTTAAACCTTCCAGACTTTTGAAAAGGGACTACAATTGTTTTTTCTATATTCACAGATAGCCCATTACTCAAACAATATCTACTTAACAACTGTAACTTAAACTGTACATCTTTCCATGAGTAAGCTGTTATCGCGCATCATTTTTATTTGAAACATTCATTCCCTCGGAAAATTCATTTTTTTAAGGTTCTAGGGAACGGTAACGTTATGCTTTCCTTTAAAGTACCACCTCACAATAGTATACAGCTTTATAACCTATTAATACATATAATATTAACACAAATTTGTTAGAATTCAAAATTTGAAGAAAATTGGTTAACCGGAAGTGCGATTTCACAGAATAGGTTTTCGATGTTTATGGATTTTTTCGAGAACGGCTGAAAACAGCCAGAAACGTATCACTTTTATTTGAAACATTTTTCTAGAAAAAATTGATTTCAGAGAGTTTTTGGAGGGACTGTCAGCCAAGTTAAATTTAAATTGCAAAGCTTTCTTAGAACGCTCAACTTTACATTTAAGGTTGCATTTTTAAAGAAAATTTCTTGATTAAATTTTATTAATCAGAGCAAGAGAAAGCCGTATGAGTGTTTCATACCAGACTTAATTTTTCTCTAAAGAGGAGGTACGTGTGCGGGACTTAAAGGACCTTGGAGGATAGCCACTTACTACTGTGATCTTCACAAGGAGTTCTGTACGAAATGTTGCAGAAAAGCTCAGAATGACCGCAACTCTTCCTTTGCCAATTATGGCTAAAGACGCCAGGTCCATGCGGTATTCCATTATAGTTTTTAATCAGGCTCAATAAAATTAGGATTAAGCGATATGTGCAGAAAACGGATGAATCTATTGAACGGATGGTGACTATTGAATCAGATGAAACAATTTGTTAATGATTCTCACAGCTTCAGCAAACTAATGTTTGTCTTGTTCTATTTGAATACATTATTATAATATAATACAAGATTTCTAATACATTTGAAAATATATTCTAGTGATGTGGTTCAACATTTCCAGCATGTTCCAAACTATACAATATTTATGATGTTACTAGATGCACACTGTAGGGCAAGGAACAGTAGTACAATTTAAGAAGTAGAATACTTATATAAATATTTTATGTGGACAATGTTAGTACTTCCGACCATTTCCAAAGTAATGTTTGCTCTCTGACAAGCCGGCGGTGACAAAAGGTTTAGCATCCAACCCGCAAAAGCTTAAGCGCTCTTCCTTCGTTGCTGCCCCTCTCACTTGTTTGTTCAGACAAATTGTTTTGCTTTCTTCTTTTTTACCCTTCGTTTTGCCAGACTCTTCTTCTTTCTGGTCAAGTACCTTCCCTCCAGCATTGTCACAATGTTCAACTGTATCACTGCGTGTTCCTTGATGTACTCTTTTACAATAATAATTTTTTTCTTTTTAAAATTATTGTTGACTAATTATATTGCTATTTCCTATTGATATTTTGGGTCTAAGGGAAAGAGGTAATAATTTTCAAAATCGGGTGTGAAACACTTCACGACTTTCTATACATTCACATACTTACAATCGTCAAATTTCCTTTCCTTCAAACTTGTAATTTTTACTAAATTTAACTGATTGCAGTATAATACTCGTATCTTGTAGCTGAATAGCTGGGACAACCTAACCTAAAAACGACAATCCCCCCTCCACAGAAGTCCGCTAAAATCTGGTTACTCAGAAGAATGTTTCAAACAAAAGTAATAGGTATATATGTAATACATATCCTTTACCAAGTTCCAAGAAGCTATGTTTAATCTGGAAATGTTCATTTTTCCAAACTAATTAAATTTTTTTTAATTTTCTGAGTTTCTATCCGAAGTACATGTTTTGAAAGAGAAAACATTTTTTAAAAAAATGGACCGTGAGCCTAAAATTTCGAAAACGATTTTTTTTAATCTTTGCATACTAAACACATGTAGACTTATCACTTTAATTTTTACCTTGTTTTATTGAAAATTGATTTCGTGGAAATTGCAATTTAAGCTACCGATTTATGATTCCGCTCACCGATACTATTAAAAACACTATAATTTAGTAAACATCTAACATTGGTCAGTTTATCATCAGAGACATTTTCCGTGGTAGCCTGCTTCATTTTGTGGTCCTCGACCGGTTTCGGGCGTTCGCCCATCTTCAGGATGCGTTTTCAGACAGTGTGACAACACAGACTTGCACAGAGCAAATTTTGTTTACACACTGACTGGTGTTTTTAACTACATTTAAAACTAAACTCTTAAACTAGGTCAAGGGGTATGGTCAGCTGGGTGGGAAAATACGTGTTTGGGTTGTTAAAGGGCAAATTTTTCTTACAATGGAAACAACACGTGGGGGTCTAATTTTTTTAACTCTGTTGTTGGAGGGAGATTTACTTTACAATTAACTAATCAAAATAAAATATATAAAATAAATATTCAAAATAATAAAATAAAATAAAATTAATAATTAATTATATAAAATATATAAAATAAATACGTGTTTTCCCACCCAGCTGACCATACCCCTTGACCTAGTTTAAGAGTTTAGTTTAAATGCATTTAAAAAAACACCAGTCAGTGTGTAAACAAAATTTGCTCTGTGCAAGTCTGTGTTGTCACACTGTCTGAAAAACGGATCCTGAAGATGGGTGAACGCCCGAAACCGGTCGATGACCACAAAATGAAGCAGGCTATCACGGAAAATGTCTCTGATGCTTTCCAGCTCTGCGGAACCAACCACCTCAATAATTGGTCAGTTTAATTTGAAATCTTCAGTGTAAAAGTTTTTATATATGAATTGTTTTTTTTTTGTTATAAACTCAGTTAGTTATTGAAAATTTATAAACTTTTTTTGATTATTTCTGTATCCAAGTGCCTAATTTTGCTGGTACTTGTTATAAATTTTTACCGTCACAATATTCGGAAGAACTTAGGATTTTACCAACGTTTTGCAAGTAAACATATATTTTGTTTGGATCTTATCCAAATGGATGCAGGCTCCCTCTAGTGAATATATTTGTATTTTCTTGTTGCTTAAAAGCTAGCCTACATGTAGAGAATGCAGCGAGCCATAATATTTAGTTCTGTAAAAAAGAGGTTTACCGCTGTCACGGAATTTTTTGTACAGCATCGTTTTGATTGCTCTTTTTTGTAGATGCTTCAAGTGTTACTCTATTCCGTAGCTCATTCTTGAATGGATTCGTGAACATTTAGCTAGCCCCTACAAATTAAGTTACAACCAGTAAAATCTACAGTTCTCCAACATCTATGTTATAGGGCAGCCATTCTAAAAATATAGCAGAACTAGTTTTTGATTAAAAAAAAAAGAGAAGCAATCTTGGCCTTTGACCGTTGCTACATAAATCCATCATCTTTGCGCCACCAGCGGCCACTATAGTACCCTCATCTTTTACTCTCTCATATCCTTCCATATTTTGACCATTAACTCCACCATGCCTGCTCTTCCACCCTCTGAGCTAGCTCTCAGTGTAGCGGAGGTCCCTTTGGGGAATATAAAAAGACTTGCCATGCATTTTACAAGCGTTTCCCCTTTTACATCCCTATCTAGTACTTTGCTGATAAAAAACAAGCCGTATATAATATATTCACAACCTATGAATTATGTACAGATTCATGCGTCCCCCCTCTCCAACTGTTCTTCTTCTCCTTTTTTTGATAGCAAATATTCCGAATCTGAGATTTCAATACTATCATTTTTACAGGCCGAACTGAATGATTAATGTAACAGTATAAAAGGAATATCATATCTTTCTTATCACTATTCCTCCTTTTTTTATTTTTACATATTACTGACTTACACAAGAACACAGTGTTCACTTCTGTTACTTCCTTGCTGCTGTAAGAGGACATTTTCACGTTTTTGTCAAATTTTCAAAATTAAGTTATCACTGGAAATACTTTTCTGAAATCTCTCTCAAGTAAGAAAAAATCTGATATCTAATACACGACTGGAATTCTCAGAATTTCAATTGAACAATTTTCTTAGCTTTTCTATACCACTTTAGTGTTCGGGACCTTCCAACGGAAGTAAATGCACTTAGGCCTCAAAAACCCATCTGTGTGCTCCGCGAAATACACCCTTGCATCTGTCCCGTCCCATTAATGAATAAACCTTTCGGTCATATCATCTAACAGAGAAAACAAGTAAGGAGCAATGATTATACATCTCCAATCAACGGTCAAAGACCAAATGACCACAACCTGCAGGACTTGAGGCGGAAAATTGATGTTTTTTCTCTGGTTGTGAAGTCTAATAGTGCACTTGACGTTCCTATGTAAAGAATCCCCTCGGTGCATCGTTGAGGGACCATAGAGGAAACTAGGCTTGGGATTACGAAAGATACAGACGAGATGCCCGGTCCTTACCAAGTTGAGTAAGGATGATCATGCTCAATTTCAAGTTCAGCATAAGAAATCCTACACTAACCTTGAAAAAAAGCATCAAAATCCCACAAAAGAGGTTCAGTGAGCGTAAGCATGACGGGCTCTCTAAGGGTAACCTGGAGTGCCTCAATCCATCACACTGCCCCTGTAGTGAGGGAAAGGGTGCTGAATCTTGTGAAGCCAATGAAAAATTCAGGTCAGTGACATGGTAATCGCTACTGACTTTTAAATTCCAGAGCCATCTCCACCTTCTCGCTGAGATGGAATAAAAAATGGACATAAAAAAAAAAGAAGAAAAGGAATTTTATTGTAACACCCACAACCCACGGTCGAAGATCAAAAGACGTCGGTAACTGCAAGGAAGGACGTGGGATGGAATTATGATGAGATTTTTTTTCTCATTTCTGCTGGAAGATGATTCCACACAGTCCAGGGAATCCAATAGATAACCTGGTGCGAAATTTCCATAAGAGCTGGACCTGCAGGGTCTTCTAAGTTACTGGACCTTATTATTAAATATCCACTTGGCCCAAGCACTGTATAGGTTACATTCAAATGGTACTTTATACGTATGTCAATTGTCACAGATCGTAAAGTTCCAGTGTATCCGAAAAAATGTTTCAAACTATAAAATTGTTGATATATTGATGTATGAAGTTTAATGGAAATCTTGGAGTGGTCTACGAGAAAAATTGAAAAATCCATAGATAGCGTGATTTACCGGGATTGGTCAATTTTAAATAAAACTTCAAATCATCTGGTTACAGGCAAATGAAATACCAATTCTGCGATTTTCTTTTTACTTTCTCTCACTCCTAGTAACAGGAAGTATTGTAATCGTGTTACTTCCTCTCACGCCTAGTAACAGGAAGTATTGTAATCGTGTCATATTTTCAATATCGAGTTTTCACCGAAAATATCCGTTTTGAGGTCCTCTGAGTCCAAAAAAGTGGTTTTTAGCAAATGGTCTTGTGTGTGTCTGTGTATGTATGTATACGAACAGCATAGCTCAAAAACGAGAAACCGTAGAAAGTTGAAACTTGATATTCCGTTTAGGTATCACCATGGGATCTGACAGTACGTAATCTGTCAAAATCCCACAACTGGAAATACCACTTTACTAGTTAATTTTTTGCGATTTTCTCAAAAATGGCTGCGACAATTTTCTTCAAACTTGGTATATCAACTACACATAGAAAGAGCTACAACTTTTATTTAAAACATTTCTCTGGGAAAATTCATTTAAGGGCACTTTTAGGGGACGGGGTTGGGTTATGTTTTTCTCTAAAGTTATATCATAGATGATGATTATACAATTCTACATGCAAACAAAATTATTAGAAAATATGATGGCCAAAATTGGCGAGTTCAAGAAAATTTGTAAACCGGAAGTGCACTTTTACTGAACATTTTTTTCAGTTTTCGACGAATTTCATTAAGTTTGGTACAGAAACTATAAAATTTGTCAATTATAATTTTGAGAACTGGAGTAAGAGAAAGTTGTGTGAGTGTTTCACACCATTGTTTTCTATATAAATACGTAAACAAACTTAAAAAAAACAGACCAATTTTTGAAAAGTACTTTTCGTAATCAGAGAAGTTTTGAATATCTGATTTATAAGCTCTGACATGTACATTCTTTTTAGATATTATTGGATACAAAATTTATTTTTAGATAGCTTTTATTTAAAAACAATTTCCGTTTCCCTTACTGCTAAGATTATAAGGGAATGTATTTTGCGATTGGGTCAGATTTTTCAAATTGAGCTTTCAATTAACGAATTTTCTTTAAATTTGCAACCTTTACAATGATTAGTTAGGCTGGCTATAAAAAAAGTTGGTACGGGTTATACTTGTATAACTGAGCAGACTTATGTAGACCGCCCCACAAAAACCAACAAAACTTGCACAGTTTTGACTGTTTTTGTTTGAGTGATACTTTTATTTGTGCAGTGAGCATTCCAAGTTTACAAAAAATCGTAACCGTATTGAAAAAAACCCAAAGAACTCAAAAACCTATTGTTTGAAGTCGCGCTTCCGGTTTGGCAACTGTTCTGCTTCAAATTGGAATTGCATGAATGCTTCTAATATATTTCAATATTATGTTGGTAGTCAAACCATACATTGCACTGAATTGGTACTTTAGATGAAAGCATAATAACCCTAGTGTTCGCACAGAACCCCAAAAAATCGATTTTCCCTAGAAAATGTGTGAGATAAAAGTGATAGGTATTTTATGTTTTACGAAGAAAATCGTTGGATCCGTTTTCGAGAAAATCGTGAAAAACTGACAAAACTATTCAGTACAGTTGCACTTTCGATTGACCTTGGGTCAGTGTAGTGGTAGTACCTAAACAGAATATAAAGTTTTTCGTTATTTCAAGTTTTAGAGGAAAAAGCTTTCAGTAAAAGTTTTCTTATTACTGGATAATTTAACTTTCTTATTTTCTTTTTTTTTTTTTAACTTTCCTTCTTAAATTTTGGTTATTACGAGAGGAGTATAACTAAGAGATGGCTAAGAAGAACACCCTAACAGATCCCTTTCTCTTTGCTTATATTAAACAATAATGTGGTAATAATTTTTTAGAGCGGTTTTAATTAAGGACTATAATTAAAATTGGTGGTAAAGGATCTCTCTCTCTCTCTCTCCTCTTCTGTGTTTAGTGAAGAGAGTTTCTTCCCATGGGATGACGTAGTAATAGCTGCAGAGATGGTAACACACCCAGCCTCCCAGCCTTGTTCAACTTGCAAACCCTCTAAGAAGAGATCAACAAGAAGATGGTACAGAGAGAGAGAGAGAGAGAGAGAGATAGGCGAATGGTTGTGCACTTATATAACATTCAGTATATAAGCAGTAAAAGGAGGCGGTAGAGATGCTGCTGCACTCTACACTAGTAGAAGCTACAACTAGAAACACACACTCCACTCACACACGCAGCTAGGCTGGAATTAATTTCATTGTAAAGTTTTCGCTGATGTGTGTGTGTGAGTGTGTTGAAGAGATGGTAATTATAGTTGACAGGTCATGTGCCCCTTCCACCACAAAACTTGTCAGTACTTCACTTTGCTCATATAATATAGGGCTCCTCATTAGCTATCCCTCCCCCATCGGCTCCTTCCAGCCGGTGCCCTTGCCGCCTTCACACTTCACTCTTCGCTCCCGTTTCCATTTTACCAAAACCTCTTCATAGTTCAATTATCACACTTCACATCGTATTATCAAAATTATTTCACAACATTATTATATCTGTCACAACAATTTATAGAAAATACAGTTATGTATTGGTAAAAAAATACCAGTAAATGGTAAACTAGACATTAATTTATCTATTTTATTAGGTGTAAAATAGCTATTAATTTGATAAGAGAGAAATATAGCACTTTTAAAACTGAATTGAACGAGAGTTCTGAAAAATCACAAGAGAGTAAAGTAGGACTTTTACAAACACGAGTTCAGGCTTGCCTACAAGCGCAAGCGCTGTGACAATTGAACCAGAGTTATGAAAAAGCTCCTACCGCATTAAATTTTATATATTTGTCTCAACAGTTAAATTCATGTAAAAAATCTGGTGTGAAACACTCATAGGGCTCTCCCATACTTCTCTCTTAGTACAATTATACAGTACATAAAATGACAAATTGTTTTTAAATTTCAAATTCGTTCATTTGTCCTAAGATAAATATAGAGATGGTGGTGGAAGGGGAGCAAGTAACAACCTATTAACCCAGGCAGATGCAGAACGATTACATTGTAGAGAAAGGCAATCATATTGATCAATACACAGTTGAATGTTTACGTCTCAGTTGCCACAGAACTATATAACATCAATTTTTTCAGATAAATGTTACAAATAATAGTCATAGTATAATTATAAAATATTGAAAATAAAAGGTTTATATCTGTGCAGTTGGTATGCCAAGTTTAAAGGAAATCGTTACAGTCGTGTTTCGAGAAAATTCCAAACATCTCAAACCCTGTTCTCTAATGTCGCACTTCCGGTTAACCGAATTTCTTCAAATTTGGAATTGTAACAAGACTTGTAATAAACATCAATATTATATAGGTATTATATACATTAATATTACAATATACTGAAGTGGTAATTTAGAGGAAAGCTTAACGGTACAATTCGCCCAGAATAGATCAGTTACCCAGAGCAAAAGGTTACAAATAAAAAAGTGGGTGATATCTAGCTGCTTACATAGTATATCAAGTTTAAAGAAAATCGCGAAAAAATGGAAAAAAAAAATTCCCTTATACCCAGACACAGTGGCGTAACAAGCGCATTCCTGTGCCCTGTGCAAGAATTTGCATTTACGTCTCTTAATTAATTAGGTTGTGGAAAATAAATCAAACAAATACATTACAATAGATTTTTAATAAGATTTATTTTAATTGCACTTTTCTGGCTTTCATTTCAACAGGTTCATTAATTAAATCATTATAGTATTCCATTGAAATAATAGAAATATTGGATAATCGTTCCTGTCCGACAGTTGATGTTAAATAATTTTTTATTAATTTCAACTTGCTAAAACTTCTCTCGCATGAGAAAATAGAAACGGAAGAGTTAGAAATATTCAAAGAGTGACATTTGGGTAAGATTCAATTCAACCAAAATCATGAAGGGTCCCTGTAGAATATTAAGCGGAGCTATTGTTTCTATATTTTGTATAAGAGTCATTACTTCAAAACTTAAAGCTTTCAATTCCACATGTGAATTCGTACTTTTTTCAATCATTCTGGGCACCCCCTCCAAGTTGGCCCTGCGCGGGTGCACCTGTTCTACTGCACTGCAAGTTTGAGCTTCCTGCCCCTACACATTTTTTGAGATCTTTTGTTCACACACACACTCACACAGGGTCCTCAAAACGTATATTTCCTGTTGAAACTCAATTTCGAAAATTTGTTACAATTACAATACCATGAGTAAGAGGAAGTAGAAGGTACAATATTACAATACCATCTAAGATAATGTTGTCCATAAGAAAGCATTGGTTACTTTCAGAATGAGTAGTGAAACTTCGGCTGAAATGGAAGAAAGTTTATTACGTTTTCTGATTATTAATTTATTGTATTATTTTTCAACATGTGAAAACAAAATGTTAAATTTAAGAAGTTCTGTTTTTAAATACGTATTATTAATATATATTATGAAAGGTGGCGATATTATGTTTACTTTCAATCTCTAGAAATTTAAAAGTAGCTTTTACAATCTATCTAGTAAATATTACTCCCTATATTTAGTACAGTAATTTTCACATTATTCAACTTCATTATTCAACAGATAAATATTTTACTTTCCACTTACTGCTGTAAGAGGAAGTTACGATCATGCCAATTTTCGAACTTGAATTTTTTCTGCAAAATATTATGTTTACTCATAGTCTACGTCTGTGAGTGTGAACAAGATATCTAAAAAACGAAAAATCCTATGAAGTTCAAGATGTATATTCCATTTGGATACGGTCACTAAATCTGACAATAAGATTTTGGTCAAAATTTATCAGTCAGTGAAGTGAAGTGATACTAAGTTTCTTTTTCAATGTTTTGCAATTTTCCCTAATATGGCTACAAGTTTCTGAATGCTAACACTACAGCCTATACACACATCACTGTTACTTCAATCATTTTTTTCCGGATAAATTGATTTTAGGGATTCTGTGACGTAAAATTTCTAAATGTTATTGAATTTGTTATTTGTTCAATGTTATTGGTGCTGTCTTCTAGTCAGCAATGTGATCGTTTGATGCAAGCACTTATCAAAATGGTATTTCCTTAAAATTTATCAATATTATATTAACAGCTGTAAGATATGTCGGACCTTGTGACACGAACGCAATAAGTAATTACTTTTACAAATTGGTAAAGGGCAAAAGTAAGAGAATAATGTAAACAGATCCAATAGGTGTGAATTCAGTGGGCCACTAGATGTACGCTACAACTAAAGCAGTGTTAATTACCTTAGCTGTATTAACTCAATAGTAAATGCGGTCTACCACATTAATACAATTGCCTCATGTCTGCTGCAAACATGCATTACCGTTAGTTATCTTCACTTGGAATGCTTTAATTATTAAACAATCTTATTTCCTTGGAATTTGACATAATCAGATTGGGCATTTATTCCAAAATTTGGAAAAATAAGTGGCTCTCAACATTTTAAAATTTTTGGTGAAATTTTGAAATGAATTTGAATACTTTGGTCTGAATATAGTTTTGATTATACCTGGCACTTATTGTTAAATGCTAATTAATTTATTATATGCGACCTAAAGAGATTCCACCTTATAACCAGTCGCCGAGTACCATTCCGAGTACCGATTTATCATTCTTAATAATTTAGAGATGGAAGATGCTTACACAAACACTCAAAAAATGCTGTTTATTTGGAAAACCTAATCTAACGCCCCCCAAAGAATCCACGTCAAAAAAGAATTTTCCTGCAAAAGAATTCAAGTAAAAATTGCAGCTGAAATATCAATTTAAAGGAAATATCAATCATATGGCCCCCGAGGCTATGTCTGTGGCCCGCAACGACTACAAATAAAATGAAAAATAATCACCACTAATAAACATTTGAAATGTTTAGGCGCCTATTGTCTACTTTTTATTATTATACTGGAGTGTTGTGATCTTTACAACTATACAATTGGTCATACTTTAGTTGTTTTTTTTTGGCAAGTTTTGTATAAAAGTTGACTTTGTCGTTTAAAAACCATTCACAAAAAAAAAAAAAAATTGATCCATTTTCCTAGATGTGAGCAGTTGATAACACAAAACCAAAATTGTGCTTTTTCATCATATTTGATAAAATTGAAGATCTCATAAAAGAATTTGATAAGCGTATTTCTTTTTTTAGGATTCAACATGCTATAAGAAATGTTTTCTCTTTTCATGGGATCTTTTTCTTTTGAAACTGAAAAAGCTTCTATTTCTAATACGATTGAAACTAATTGATTTCCAGGATTATTAAATTTTGAATAACGAGACGTAGGAATTTCAAAAAATATATTTTTATTTAGAGAAAAAACATCTAGGCAATAAAAAAAAATTGCACCATATATTTTACGCTGCTCCGGGATTACGTATTCATATGAACAATTATTATTTCTGTGCAGGAAAATAAATAAAACGATTTACAGATCATGATTAATTGGTGAATATATTACTGCCATAATGAAGATTTTTTTGTTCTCGGTCATTGAATCCGAATATTGGAAAATTTGTAGACAGCAAACGCTGGCCTATGTCTGGGCAAAAAAGATAAATTTCAAATAAATTCGTTGAAAGAAATGTAATAATAAATAATATAATAAATAAATAATAAAATAAAATGTAATTATTATAAAATGTTATATACTCGTATTTTGCTTTAAATTACAAACATTCCTCATTGGTCCTAACTTAAATACATACGTGGTGGCGGTGATGGGAGGGAAGAGCCCACCTCCCAACCTAAGCAGGTATGGAATGATCACATTTTAGAAAGCGCCAATAATATTGAACCAACACAAAATTTGAATTAAACCGTCTCAGATTTCTCAGAACCAACTGAAAACAATTTTTTCAGAAAAATATTACAAATAAATGTGATTTGTTTATATATCTGTACAGTCAGTATTCCAAATATTCAAGGAAATTGTCGTGTACGAGAAAATGCCAAAAATCTCAATAACCTATTCTGTAAAGTCGCACTTCCGGTAACCGAATTTCTTCAAATTTGGAATTCTAACACGACTTCTAAAAAACATCAATATTATATAGGTAGACGAAACATACATTATATTGAACTAGAGGAAAGCTCAAAGTTACTGTTCCTTCAGAAATCCCCCCAAAAATCAATTATCCCAGGAAAATGTTTCAAATAAAAGTGATGGGTATTTGTGGGTGTAGATAGTATACGAAGTTTAAAGAAACTCGTTGGAGCCGCGCTTTCGGAAAAATTGCGAAAAAACTGTAAAACAAAAATCTTGTGTGAACTTTCGCTTACTCCAGTTCTCAAAATCATAATTGACAAATTTTTATAGTTTGTGTACCAAATTTAATGAAATTCGTCGAAAACTGAAAAAAAAACTGTACAGTAAAAGCGCACTTCCGGTTTACTAATTTTCTTGAAACTCGGAATTTTGGCCATCTATTTATTTCTAATTCATTTTGTTTGGATAATAGAATTATATAATCAACTATGATAGCACTTTAGAGAAAAACATAATCTCACCCCTCCACCAAAAGTGCCCTTAAATGAATTTTCCCAGAGAAATGTTTTAAATAAAAGTTGTACACCTTTGTATGTTTAGTTTATATTGGAAGTTTCAACAAAATCGACGGAGCAATTTTTGAGAAAATCGCGAAAAAGAGAAAAAATCATTTAGTAAAGTGGTAAAGTAAACGCATTTCCCGTTATCCGATTTTTTTCAAACTCGGAATATCAACAACATATTTAATTCTAATTAACATTATTTAGATGATAGAATTGTCTAATAAACTAAAATACACTTCAGTTGAAATCCTAACCCCACCCCTCGCCCATAACTGTCCTTAAATGAATTTTCCCATGGAAATATTTTAAATAAAAGTTGTACCTCTTTGTAGTGTATTTGATAAATCAAGTTTGAAGAAAATCGTTGGAGCCGTTTTTGAGAAAATCACTCAAAAGTAAAAAAAAAATACTAGCAAAGTGGTACTTCAGGTTGAGGAATCTTGACAGATAACATAGGGTCAGATCCCATGGAGATACCTAAACGGAATATCAAGTTTCAACTTTCTACGGATTTTTGTTTTTGAGCTATGCTGTTCGCATACATATACATACACACACAGACCATTTGCTAAAAACTACTTTTTTGGACTCAAGGGACCTCAAAACGGATATTTCCGGTGAAAACTCGATATCGAAAATTTGACACGATCACAATACTTCCTCTTACTAGGAGTAAGAGAAAGTAAAAAATGTCGGACATCTGGTTGCTGGATTTTGCCCGAAAACTTTGTGACAGATGCGTTAGTAGTACCTAAATGTAATAACTTTGATAGTGTGATTTTTTATTTTCGAGTTATTTTGTTTCAACACAGACACATATACAGACCATTCGCTAAATACATTTTTTCGTACTCAGGGGACTTGAAAACGTGTATTTCCGGTGAAAAATCAATTTCGAAAATTTGATACGACCATTCAATACTTCCTCTTTCTAGGATTAAGAGAAAGTAAAAAGGAAAAAGATAAAAAAATACTGTAGCACAATTGCATTTGCTCAAGGTGGGGTGAAATAACCTTAATTGACTTTATTTAGTACTAATGTGGTGGTGGTGGAGAGAAGTGGAAAACAGAATGCTAACTGGCAGAACAAATTTCTAGAAAACATTCAACAGCTTTCCAAGTTTGATGAGCGGTAAGGCGGGCCAATTATATTTAACACAGAATCGTGAAGCCCCATTATTTTCACACAGAGTTTACGGGTCCCACTACTTCTCCAGCAAATACCAGTGTAGCGGGACCAGTCAGTCAACCAACCGACCGATACAACAACCCACACAGACATACAAACATACATACATAATACACACCACACTTTTCCACCATTCACTTCTCCACTCTTTTACAGTCAACAGTATATATACACACTTCCTTTTCTATAATGCAATTAAAGTGGCCAATGTAAAAACATAACGACTGCTGCTGCACAACAGTAGCGCACTCTTCAACCAGTTTTACAACATGAGAACCTACTCTCAGCTGATAAATATTGCCTGTTTGACATCTACTTTTATCAACTTCTCTTGTGTTCTGTCTATTGCAATGTTTGTTTTACTGACTTGTTTTTGTGTGTCCCTATTAACACATCCCATGGTGGTGTTTTTACCAAACTCAACCCATCAGCATCACACCCGGCCGCAAATCGTAACACTCCTATCTGCATCATTGAACAACAACCTTTTCCCAGATTCTCGTACATTTAGTTTTAACCCCTTTTATTCTCCTGTTTTTAAATACGAATATACAAATCAATAAAGTCTCTACAGATTATAACCAAAACAAAACCAAATGATGAATAAGGTTATTAAGCTTTATCAGTACATAAACAAATCTGGTGTGAAATATTCACACAACTTTTTCTTGCTGCAGTTTATAAAACTGTAATTGACCTCTACATTCATGGTCTGTACACCAAATCTAATGAAATCCGTCGGTGTTTTATGGGTAAAATCGTGAAACCTGAATAACTGCTCAGTAAAAACGTACTTCCGGTTTACTCATTTTCTTGAAACTTGGAAGATTGGCAGTCTAATTATTTCTAATTGATTTTATTTAGATGGTACAATTGTTTAATCAACTAAAATAACACTTTAGAGGAAAATATAACCCGACCTCTCCCTCCAAAATGACTTTACCCGAAGAAATATTGCAATAAAAGGTTCAGCTCTTTATATGCGTAGTTCACATACTTAGTTTAAAGAAAATCGTTGGAGCTGTTTTAGAAAAAATAACAGAAAATCATTCAGTAAAAACGCACTTCCGGTTATCTATTTTCTTCAAGCTTGAAATTTCAACAACATATTTAATTCTAATTAATATTATTTAGATGATAGAATTGTTTAATAAACTGAAAAGCACTTTAAAGGGAACCATAATCTCATCCCTAGCAACAAAAGTGCTCTAAAAATGAATTTTCCCGGAGAAATGTTTCAAATAAAAGTTGTAGCATTTATTCCGTACTCAGCGAACCGTAAAACATGTATTTCCGCTGAAAACTCAATTTCGAAAATTTGACTCGATCGCAACTTCCTCCTAATAGAAAGGAGTAAGGGAAATTTCCAAAAAAAAGTTCAGTAAGTTCCCAATTTCGTTAAAATCGATACTCTTAAACTCGGAATGTTATCAATATATTGAATTCTTATTAATACAAGTATGTATTATATTATGTATACAATTCTAATATAAAATATTTCTTCTTTTTACTCATAACCTTCTTCTTCTTAGCCCTTAATAAGGCCCTTCCAGATATTTCTCTCTATATAAAATACTGAAATGGCATTTCAGAGGAAAACATAAAGTCATCCCCCCCTAAACAAAAAAACAAAAAAATTGAAGGTTTCCGGAAAAATGCTTCAAATAAAAGTGATAACGGGATCTAAAGAAATCCGTAGTAACTTATCCGCAGTTGAGCAAATTCAAATTTGAAACGGGACTGGTCCCGGTATTAAAACTGTGAATTCACAGCTCTTTTTTTCATCCGATATCTCATTAAGTAAGTCACTGTTTAATCAATTCATCATCTATAATCATTCAAAGTCTTCAGTCAGATAGGTTTCTCCAGTTGACCGATTTTTCGGCCAATTACTTAATAACAAGTCACCCCTTTCCTCTGTAACACTTGAAACAAAAGTATTAAGTTTGAACTTTCACGAAGCACCTTGTATTTTTTATTTACGCTGATAACACAGACAAACGCACACACACAAAGAGAGAGGGAGAGAGTGAGAAACCAATATCTAAAAACCACTTTTTCTACAGTCGAGCTCATTTATCCTGCCGCCTTTTTCTATCTATGCTTTATGCCTGAAAATGTCTGGAAACTGGATACCGGAAACTCCAAGCCTTCTGCTTGTCTTCATTTGCTTTGGTTTTAGATCTTTAGAAACGAAGTTCGTTTTCTGAGCTGATATCTCCGGATGAAAACTAAGTGAATTCACTAGGATGGTGCGATCGTTAGTTCCCTTTTTCCTCGAATACTGTATTAAGATACGGACAGTTGGGAAATTACGCGAAAATCACACTGTACCATTTTGGAATTCTGTTCATACTGAGTTGTCATAGAAAATTAATTTAAAGTAATTAGTGGATGTGAAAGTGGGTTAAAAATCATTAAATTCCATGGAAACAAGTAGCAAGTAAATAAACAAGGTTTGTAAGTTACGAAGGTAAAATAAGGCGGATTGTAATGAAGTAAAACCATTCTTTATTAATCACTCTATAAATGACGAAACATACAGCACACATTTTAAATATATTGATCTCAGTATAGTGTCATTGTAGTTACCAGAATCGTACGGTATTATAAAATGTCACTTTAAGGAGAAGTTGAATTCAACATTACCGCCCACCCCAGAAAAAAAAAAATCAATTTCCCTGAAAAATATGTAATTAGAAAGTATGCGATTAGATCAGTGGTAGCGGGATGGACTCGGGCGCAAAGCATCCCAGGTTTGAGTCCAAACAGAGCTACTCCGAAATTTTCTGCCCCTAGATGCTCCATAGCTCTCTCTCTGCCATTCCATTTCTCATCACGAAAACCTCTCCCATCTATTTCTTCCTGTATTTCCTCCTACTATCTGCATGCTGGCTTCTTCTTCCAGAAGGAATCTCATTTTTCGGACTCTCTCAGGCCATTTTTGAGGAAGTGTTTTGCGAAGATGTCCATATTATTTTAATTATCTTCTGATAATTCACTGTTCTTTAGGCTCATATATTCGCATTTCTTTCTTTACATCTTAATTTTCATTAGATCAGCCCTTATTTTCTAAATCCATCTCAGCTTGACCTTTGAGATCATATTTTTTGAGTTAGTCCATGTTTCGGAATCATAAGTTAGATTACCTTCTATAATAGAGGAGAAAATTGTCTTTTTATTCTCTTCGGAGATACATTTATTCAATAGGATGGAATAGAAGGACCCTGGCTGCCTTCTTCCCTTGTCCGCACCTTGCCAGCACTTCCAAATCACATCCTCTCTCTTCATCCTACAGCGAGCCTAGATACTTAAACTTCTTTACTCTTTTTATTTTATTTTCCCCATCTACTTCCAGATTTCCAGATGTCCGTTTCTTCCTTTTAAGTCATTTATTATCATCCCCCACTGTGCGTACTGATCGTTTACAGAAACAATTTGCAGTAAGAGAAGGTGGTGATTGGATCTTAGCAAATTTTTAAATTTACTACCGTCAATTGTGATCGCCCACCTGACCCTTTCTATCAATTGTCACTTGCTTCCCACGTGAACATTAAAGTTTCATTGAGATGAACCACGCCTCTTTCAAAGCAATTTGCAAAAATTTATGCCCATATATATATATCTCTAGAGCGCTTATAAATTGGAGTTTCATTAGCTCTGTTATCCATTTTGAGCTGGTGAATATAATTAGAATTCTAATTATGTAAATTAGTCTAGTACATTGTGGTTTCAATGATATCTGTTTATTAATCACTAATTAACAGACAGAATAGTCCTGTTAGTTTCATCAGTATATCTCTTCACAACCATTATTAGCTAGTTGCTGTACTATGATCTCTCTAGTTGTTTTGACATTTGACAAATATCTATTTCTGTAACAGCCATTCAATACGGTTGTCATCTATTGCATAAGGCTACCTATCCAAGGCTACCTAATTTTCAACAATCATATCTCCGAGGCGAAAATTTTCTTTTCTTTAATAGTTAGATAGTATAAGGAGTCAAATTTATCTATTCAACCAAAAATTAAATTTTCAAACTATAGTAACTGCAATTATTTTTGCTCAAATCTATTGCTAATTAAATTTTATATAATTTCGATAAAAGTTCAATCGTTTTTAAACTTAAACTACAACCTACTTATTTCTTTAAATTACCAATACAATATTGAGAACCACTTTATCTATAATATTTTACCGAGCAAATTATAACTTTGGATTGGTTGTTGGTGAATTGCCTCACAACAGTAAAATTTCCAGAACCATTTTCTTTCTTTTTTTTTAAAGAGGCAACTGAAGATTTCTATCAAAATTGATAAGATTAGATAGCCTTAGGTAATAAACTCAGGTGATGGAAATTGTACAAGTTGGGTTTTGAAGATAAGGTTACCTGCTGAATCTCCAACTTCCAAAAATCACTTTGTCCAAAAAAAAAAAAGAAAAAAAAGAGTTTTGTAAAGGGAACTTTAACATTCCAAGTTTAAAGAAGATAACTGGAGCTGCTTTGAAGAAAATTTAAAAAAACAACAAAAAACCAAGAACCCTATTCTGTAAAGTTAACGATATTCCTCAAACTTGGGAAGCTTTCTTCAAGTCTTTACGAAATTAGTTTTCTTAACAAACAAAATATTTGAAATAAAAATCATAGGTTTATCCATTTGGCTTTGATGAGATGACTTTACAATCACGGGAATGGAGAAATCAACCAGTGGTGACCCTCCACATTATTTCGCTGCGCACTTATAAGAGATCACGAGGCCACTGCTGCCTCAGTCGTCGGGGAGGGTTATCTGGAATGGCTGTTGAGGAAAGTTGGTGAATTAATGGATTGTGATGATGTGCGAGACGGTTGTGAAATTTGCGGTATTACGATTTGGACCAGGTCACTTATAAATGGAATCTGGAGATCGGAATGTACTGTCAGGTTAGAAACGTAAAATGGAGCATTGGTTATACAACGGAGTATTTTGGATTGTAGGGTTTGGAGGCGGTAGATGTTGGAACGCTTGGTTGAGCCCCATAACTCGAGTCCATAAGTTCAAATTGGTTTTAATAGGAGATTGTAGATAAGTAATTTGTTGTTTAAAGTTAGTTTTGAGCGTCTGTCTAGTAGTCGCTTGAGTAGGCTGTAACGTTTTTTTACTTCGTTTCGTTTCAGTCTTGTATGTGGGTTCCATGTCAGGCGTTTGTCTATATAGAGTCCTAGATATTTAATTGTATCAACGCATGGTAATAAGATGTGGTTCATATGAACTGGAGGACAAATGGCACGTCTTAGAGTGAACGTTATATTTTTGCTTTTTTGGACGTTAACCTTCATTCTCCATCTGCAAAACCATTTCTCTAGGGATTGCAAATGTTGCTGAAGGTTACGTGTGCTTAGGACAGGATCGGGATGTGGGGAAAGAATGGCTGTGTCATCTGCTTAGGTAAAGGTATGAGTGTTCGGATTGGTTGGAATATCGGCAGTATATATTGTGAAAAGAATGGGAGCAAGGGTACTTCCTTGTGGGACACCAGCTGCTGAAAGGTAATAGGAAGACAAGGAGTGCCCAACACTTACATCGAAATATCTGTGTGAGAGATAAGAATTAAGGATGAGGTAATAGGTATAAGGAAGGATGCTCTTGAGCTTCCACAGCAGCCCATGGTGCCATACCCTACCAAATGCTTGCGCAATATCTAAGAAAGCCCCAGAACAATACTGTTTTCGCTCAAGAGAGGAAGCGATGACGTCAACAACGCGATGGCATTGTTGAACGGTGGAATGTAGGCTTCGAAATCCGACTGATGGTTGGGTATTACTTCAGAGTCTTCAAGAAGATTGTGAATTCTCTTGAGAATGAGTTTTTCAAGAATCTTACCCATCAGGGGTAAGAGACTTATCGGTCGGTAGGAAGTTAGGAGATGATGAGGTTTGGAGGGTTTGGGTATCATTTTTATTATAGAGAATTTCCATTCAGAGTTTCTAATTTGTTTCCCCCATAAGGAAAATAGGTTACAATAAATTACAATGGAAAGTGTTAAATTATTTTCATCAGTCGGTAGTTTTTGAGAGTGTTATTAAGGTCATTAGTATAAGGAAGGGACAAATTTGAAAACAATGAGTCCATTTCACTTTATGAGAGGGCTTTGTAAATTGAGTTATACATTTTTTCTACAAAAACTTTTTGAAAATTCATGGTGCGGCTTAAAATCGGGGGCGAGGCGGCTAAGAATTGAGCGAATACGTGGGAATAGTGGGATCCCAAAATTGTCTTTCAAGATTAAGATTACTGTGTTTTTTCGCAGTCGAAATATTTTGTTCTCTCTCTCTCAAACACACACACACACACACACATTCAAACAGAACATTTTCTTCGTCCTCAGAGGACCTCAAAATATGTACTTCCGGTTAAAACACAAATTCCAAAATTTCTCACGATCGCAATATTTCCTCTTACTAGGCAGTAAGAGAAAGTCAACATTTGTACACGCTCATCAGCCCTTACGATTTGGCGTTTTTATTATTTTTTTTTTTGTATTATAATACAGGTAATATAAATGTAATTAAAAATAAGTTTATAAATAAGTTAAAAGATATGTAAAAACTACTGGCTATAATTCTGTGTCATAAAATTAATCTTAATTATAACTGTGATTTTTTTCAACTTTTATATTTGAACATTCTTTTATCCGTTTCTTTAAAAAAATTATTTACGTAAATGTAGATAAAGATTTCGATGAGAATTCGTCAACCAAAAAGTTGAGTTTAAAAGAAATGTTTCTCGAGTACTAGGCAATTTTCTTGAAAGTGGCCCCAACCAATTTCTTATAAAAGACTTAGAATTACCAACTACAAATAAACAATGCCTATTACACTTTTTTGAAACATTTTGCCTAAAAAATTGATTATAAAGACGTTCTAAAGAAGCTACCATTCAGAGAAAAATTTCGAAAACTCGCAAGAAGTTCAAACTTAATATTCCGATTAGTTGTTACTGTCGTATCCCACACTGAGGTTATTTTTTTTTTTTTTTGGTCAAAATCGGACAACCGGAAGTTTACTGAGCAGTCTTTGGTTTTAATTTTTTTCCTTCGAAAACGTTCCTACGATTTTCTGTAAAATTCGTATACTAAGTTCGTCTAAATCCCTGCCACTTCTACTTGAAACATTTTCTCAGGAAAATTTGATTTCTGCGGGAGTTCTGTGCGAGAGTAACGTTAAGCATACCTCTAAAGTATCACAACACAACTTACGATTATTCTACAATCTACGTATACAATATTAATGTACATTAGAAGCATCGCTACAATTCCAAATTTGAAGAAAATCTTGTGTGCGATGTGTGAAGTGCGATTTTACAGAATTGGTTTTTTGTATTTTTTTTTTTGGAATTTACTCGTAACAAAGGCTCGGCTATAAAGATTTTCTTTAAACTTGGAAATATTAACTGCATTTATACACATTGCACTTTTATTTGAACCTTTTTCCCGGAAAAAATTGGTTCTTGAACCTGCATATATTCGTATACTCCTACCACCTTTATCTTTTTATGTTAGGACAAGTGAATAAAGACTTGCAAATTTAAGAAATTTTGTCAGCATTATAATAATTGTATTAACTGCCGTGAGAGTGAGAGTGTTTCACAATAGAATTTTTAACTTTTTACAAATATGGGGCTAATTTAGAATAAAGATATTAAAGGTATATATATTAAATCAAATTAAATTATATATTAAATATATATTAAATTATATATTATTATTATTATTATATGTATTAAAAGTTCATTTTATACAAAATTAAATATAACATAAAAAAGTAGATACATTTATATATATGCATGTGTATGTTTGTATAAATGATATGGCAATCAATAAATTGGTGAAGAGATAAAATATTGGCGGTTTTCGAGTGTGCATTGTGGTAGCGTGTCTAAGAAGGAACATTTAAATGAGGTAAATTCAGAGGTTGTTGGTAAGGAAATTATGGTAGACCGCTGCGGTGTTGGCGTAGCCTCAGCGGTGGTCTAGCAACCTCCACCTAATTATCTAGGGCCCACTGTGAAGGCAACCCGCCCGGGCTCAAGGCGCAAGCGTTGTGGCGGGTATGAGTGTTGTTGGAATTTTCTCTCTTGCTTTTCTTTCTTTGCTTACTTGCTTGTGCCCTCTTACGTATAACCTTATACTTACTCTTAGAGACACATCGCCGCGCGTCCTCCTCTCCTTGTCTCCTCTTGCTCACTACCAGGCTGCTGCGTCTCTCCTCCTGTCGTCTTTTCTCGGCTTCTTTCGATGGGCTGTTGGCGGAGTGACTATGGCAATGGAGTGAGACGGCGGGGGGAGGTGTGGAATGGGAGGCCCGTCTTGTGGCTGGGCACAACATGTTGCGGGGCCCCGCCCTACCCCCACTATTCGTTCTGCCGCCGGCGGGAAAAACCAAACCGCCACACCACCCCCAACAACTACCCTCCATAACGCCCCTCACCTATATGGGCCACCACTACCGCCGCCCCACAACTCCCGCCACAACGCCACACCAGACGACAAACCGTTTTTTACCCTCAGTTCTTTGGCCATGTGACGGTGGCTAGGTCCGCTCTCCTGCCGCCTCTATCTCTACTACACTGGTTTTTTTCACTTTTAAAATACATACACATATATATATATATATCTATTTTTTTCCCACTGAAGTCGCGTTATATTTAAACAAGAAACACTTTATTACTACATCATCAAAAAACAGAAAGTAATAATCACATGATGCATGTGGAAGGCATGAATTCACGCCACCACGCTGCAGCACCTCCAACATCAACTACCACCACTACAGACGCTTATCTAACTGCAGAACTATTAGCCGAAAGAACCATAGAATCATTACTAGCTGAACATCCTGGAGAACTGGTGCGCACCGGTAGTCCGCATGTTGTTTGCACCGTATTACCAACGCATTGGCGTTCAAATAAGACATTGCCGGTCGGCTTTAAAGTGGTCGCTTTAGGCGAAGTGATGGACGGCACAGTGGTCACCGTTAGAGCCGGAAATGATGAGAATTATTGTGCTGAACTGAGGAACTGTACGGCGATCATGAAGAATCAAGTGGCCAAGTTTAATGATCTCAGGTTCGTCGGAAGAAGTGGCCGTGGTAAGTACTTCCTCTACAGAAAGTGCCAAATACAAACTTATTTGAATAACAAATTTTCTTTTTGATAACAGATAAGAATTAAGTACAAATAAAAACAAAAGGCGCCAGAAATTACAAGAATACTATCAGTTAGCTGAAATAGGGTTTTGGCGCCAAAACTCTACTCTTAAAAATCCTGCGTTCTTAATTGATTTGGACTTTTATAATTTTGAAAACTTATTTTCTTAGGTTATCAAAACTCTATTCCTTATTTTTCTTACATTAAGATTAAGGAATCTTCGGCCAGGTTTGCTTATGATTGATATTTTTGAGTTATTAGCTACGTACTAAAGAAGCTTATCGCCCTTTTTCACCAACCCAATTAAGACTCAAAAATTTTTGGATTTTTTATTTATTATTTTTCCAACATCTTGATAGTGACGTATGAAGTTAGAAACATGTGTTGTGTGAACTGTGCGAATAACTTTCTCTAATTGTTTTCGCAATATTTTAATGGACATTTTATTTTTTCACTGAAACGTGGATTTCTCTTATAAAACATAAAAAAAAAATAGTTTGGTAACGGTATCTGTTTAACCTGAGGGGGGAGGGAACATATGGAAAGCATCCCTATAATTATGAGTTCCCAAGAAAACTTTTTGGAACTTTCTTCGAAGAAATTCTTAATAAAGGTGTGAAAAACTGACAAGTTAAAAACAAATAAAAAATTAGGAACTTTTGGGGGAGAAGGACCCAATCAGAATAAACAAGTTTGAATTTCCGCTCATTTTATTTCCCAACTAATAATACGAAGAAAGTGTTATAATCGATCTGTGTGTCTGTCTGTCTATGGAATTTCTTAAAGTAAAAACTCAGATACTATTGTAACGATATCCAAGTACTTCCAAATTCACATTTAACTGGTGTCGAACATGATAATGGTGTTAAGATTTCTCAGGGGGGGGAATACAAAAAATATAACATAATAAATTATAAATACATATAAATAAATAACCACACGCATAGTGATATAAATAAACACATAAATTATTCATAATCATAATTATAACCATAAATTTGGTGCGATACATTCAGAAAAATTTTTCATAAAGCAATTCTTATAGTTCTGGAGACAACTTTTCTGTTTTAACATCACAACTCCCGCGGGACAATGAAAAAAAAAAGTCAACTTGTTCCGGAAAAATGCAAGTAACTATTAACTAATTTAAAGAAAATCGTTTGGGGCCATTTTCCAGAAAATCTGGAATGAAAAGTAAATCAGTAAAATCGCTTATACGATTAGTTAAATTAACGGACGTTAAATTTGTAAATTGCACTGATTTATCTTCTTTTTTTTTCCAGATATTTGTTTACACACAACATTACAAAGAGAAATACGTAAGACACTTAACGATTACGTTGCTAAAAACTTGTTTCTATATTTAAGAAACCTTAAAGGTTGAAAAATCCGTTGAAAATTTAAATCATGAACATTTGGTTTTCTAAAAGAAAATCTGGCTGTAACATTAACATCACATTCTCTTTCAGCAAATTCTCACAAAAGATTTTTAGTTCTGCTCCAGAATTTCTGAAATTATGATCGGCATTGATTTGTTTATTTTTCTTGATTCTAACAGGTTTCCACATATTCTTTTGAAACTTAATAAACCAGTGACTTTAATGATGATGGAAGAAAATCTGTCACCCTGGTAATAATCCTAGTAAAAGAAACATGCTACCTATAATCTATAATCTCATATCTTAACAGTTCTAACAGACAAATTATCTTCAAACTTGGAATTTTAATTAAACGTTTAATTGAGGTTAATACGCTAAAAAGACTATACTGAAATGACGGTTTCGGGGAAAGCGACGCTTCTCTAAAAATAAATTTTTCCGAAATAGTATTCATATAATGAACTTTGGCCCAAAATATTCAGAATTATTATAAAACAATTTTAAAAAAAATTTGCAACCTTTTTCGAGAAATTCGCGAAAAATTGAAAAACAAAAAAATCCTTTAATAAAGTCACATTTCGGCGGATTTTGATCACCCTCAGTGGAATATTAAATTTGTGCTTTCCAGGATTTTTTTCAATTTTCAGTTGTTTTCAAAAACACATACACACACACAAACACATTCACTTAACAGACATCGTTGCAAAAACCGTTACAGACATCGCTACAAAAACTTTTTGGTGAGGTAACAACATATATATATATATATTTTTTTAATAGCAAGGATTCTCAGTGTTCTTATTGGATGCCCCATTTTTTTTTTGTATTAGTTTTTTTGGGATGTTCCCCCTTGGCCTTGGGATATTGAGAAATACTGATAAAACCCATACATTTTCGGCAAATAAAGAAGAGACTTGAAGTTTTGCTTTCGTTGGTTGATTCATTGATTTGATCATATTTGATTTTCGATATTATTATTATTTCGATATACCATCACAACAATTATTGATAAGTTTTAATTAGTTCCTCAGTATATTTTACTATGTCGATATTTTACTACGTAAATACAATTAGTTTGTTAACTAGTGAGTGTGTATTTTTGCTTCTTGGTTTTAGAGTTGTTTTTATGCCAATAAATTAAATATTTCTGTATCGAAGGGAAGTCCGCAAGAAAGCTTGAGAAAATTATCTTAAGGTAATAGCAACTACGTACAAAAATATATTTAAAAAAAATGGTATGAAAGACTCAAACGATTTTCTCTTTACTTCTCTTAATACATTTATATATATAAAATGATAAAATTTTTTCTCAAAATTACAATTTTTGCTCATGTGTGCTAACATAAATACACAGGTAGTGGAGGGGGAAGTGTCAACCCAAACTCAGTGGCAAGAGAATGATTCCATTGTACACGGGCCAATAATATTGAACATACACATTTGCATTTTAACTCAGATTCTTCAAAAAAAATATTACTAATAAAAGTGATTAGACTTATATCTGTACAGTTAGTATTCCAAGTTTAATGGAAATCGTTATAATCGTTTTTTGAGAAAATGCCAAGAAAACTCAAAAATCTGTTTCGTAAAATAGCACTTTCGGTTAACCGCTTTTCTTCAACTTTGGAATTCCAGCAATATTTCTAATGTGCGAGTATGTTAATAACATAGGTGGCCGAACATTAGAGGAATGCCATACGCTACTGTTCCCCCCAACCCCCCAAAAAAATTAATTTCCCGGGAAGATGTTTCAAATAAAAATCCTAGGTAATAATGTGTGCAGATATTATACGAAGTTTAAAGAAAATCGTTGAAGCCGTTTTCAAGAAAACTGCGAAAAAAATTCTGTAAAGTCACATTTCAAGTTGTACTTGAAGTTGAAGTTTAGAGTAAAGCTTAACGTAAAATCAATATTCCTGGGAAAATGTTTTAAATAAAAGTGATAGGCATAAGTTTGTAGACAGTATATGAAGTGTAAAGAAAATCGTCTGAGCCGTTATCGAGAAAATCGCGAAGAAATAAAAACACTATTCAGTACAGTGGCAATATCTGTTGATGGATTTTGCCCGAAAGCTTCGTGTGAGATGAATGAGGTGGTAGTACTTAAACGGAATACTACATTTAAACTTCAGAGATAATTTCCGTTATAGCCTGCTTCTTTTTGTGGTCATCGACCGGTTTCGGGCGTTCGCCCATCATCAGGATGCGTTTGTCAAACAGTGTGATAACATAGATTTGCACAGAGCAAATTTAGTTGATACACTAAATTTGCTCTGTGCAAGTCTATGTTATCACATTATTTGACAAAAACCTTCCTGATAATGGGTGAACGCCCAAAACCGGTCGATAACTAAAAAAAAAGAGGAGGCTATCATGGAAAATATCTCTGATGCTTTTCAGCTCTGCGAAACCAACCACAACACATAAATTTAAACTTCCTTGTGATTTATCGTTTTTGAGATATTTTGTTCACACATAGTTCTAGCACCTATATAGTTAATAATAATAATCATTAGAAGCATTGGTAGAATTCCAAATATGAAAACTGGTTAACTGGAAGTGCGCCTTTACCCACAGTTTATTGAAATTTTCTCGAAAACGGTTACAACCATATTGTTTAAAACTAACTGCACAGATATGTACCTGTTATTTTTATTCATAATATATTTCTAAAAAAAATTATTATAGGTAGTCCTGTAGAATATGGGCATCGTTAAATTTTAAATGTTGTATGGTAATATTGGGATTTGGTTCAATGTTATTGGAGCTCTCTTCTGATTATAATGTAAAGTCTTCTTTTTTTTTCTACTATCTGTGTGGGTAAGTTCTTGTACCCACTTCTATATTTATGTTACGACAAACAGGTCAAACTTGAAGTTAAAAAAAATTATCATTTTATGTAGTAACAGTTACTAACAGAAGTAAGAGAAAGTTGTTTTAGTGTTTGACACTAGATTTTTGAAAACATGACACTTTCAATTGTGATAAATTATTGAGAGAATGTAAAAAGTGATAAAGAAAATAGAAAAGAAAATAAAATTGAAACCAATAAGAGATATAAATTGGTTTACAAAAATTAGCGATAACACATGATTGATTGAATGGCGAACTAATAAAGAAGGTAGTTACAGGTCTAAAGGGTATGACGTGACTCCGACGTGTACATATGAATTCTGGATGAATGAGAGGCTATGTGAACTTAGCTGTATTTCTTTGTAATTTTGTTTATATAACTTCAATTGGATCTAAGTAGAAAAAAAATGAGTTTAACAGCAGTTAATCATAAATTTCTCTCTCTCTCTCTCTCTATATATATATATACCTGACTTTATTAGAATATTCTATTCAAAAATTTTAACAATTTCTGGGTTATTGTGATCAAAAGTGACAAGGAATCATCACAAAAACAAATAGGAGGACTATCTAAAAGGGAAGGATATATGTGTATGTTGGTGTGAGTGTTTTTTAGTATTTATAGGGAGGGACGGTGTAGAGATGATAGGGGCTCATAGAATTGTGTGACACAGGCAAGGGGGAATTAAGGGTGAAGGTGAATTTTCAGAAGAATCGAAATGATTTGGTGGGGAAATGTTGAAATACCCACAGTTACTACCCCTCACCCTCCTCCACCCCACTACGGTACGTACACTAATACATAAACACTAACTCCAATTGGATGTTTGAAGTGTTGATAAAAGAATGTTTATGTGTGTGTGTGTGTGTGTGTGTGTGTATGTGGTGTGTAGGCGAGTGTGAGTTATTTGTTAGTTGACTTTTCACTTCACTAAGTTAGAGAAGCCTTCTGTTATTATTGTTGCATTTCGAATGCCAATTTATATTAAACAGAGAGAATTGGAGAGGGTGGGTGATTCACAAGTCTTCCATTCCTCAGCCTACAATTCTAGTCAGTAAAAATTAAAAAAAAAAAAAAAACATAAAAAAGGTTCAACAAAACACCAAAGTTAACAAGAATGAAGCCCAAAGAGCTTGTTAACTTATCGGACACTTTGGTCCTTTTTGCTTCAGTCGCCCCCTCACCAAAAACATACACTGTTCTTTTATAATTAATGTTTGAGTGCTTTTTTTTCTTGTTTTTTTTTTAATTATTGCTTAGACACCTTCCATCCAATTTTTATCATCTACTTCAGCCAATTCTTTTCAGTAAATATTGCCTTTCATCACATATAATTTAATAATCAATTGTATACGATCAAATTATTATTTTAATATCATTCATATTCAAGATCGATTGGCTATTATCTAGAAATGTTTATTTTTTTAATAAAAATCGTATCCTGTTCGGACGCTTATACTAAAGCGTTCCGGATTTTCCTCCATTGCCAGTTGCCAATTGGTCGATTAATTTTTGTCAAAAACATTACCCAAACTGATTGTTTAGAGAAAGTTAAAGGCTATAACTAAGTGAGTCCAAAAAAGGGCGCGAATAACATTGCAATTTAACGCTACAAATTCCACAGAAATGCCGAAAATCAGTTACAAATAGATTTATTATCTGTACACTTAGCATCCCAAGTTAAAAAAGTTAAAGTTAAAAAAAAAATCAATATTCCCTGGAAAATGGTTCAAATAAAAGTGGGAGCGGTTCAGGTAGATGGTGTACCAAGATTAAGAAAAACTGTTGGAGTTGTTTTCAAGAATATCGCAACAAATGAAAAAAACCATACAGGATATTTGCACTTCCGGTTTGTTGGAATTTGTTCGAAATCTTCTTGTCAGGTACAGCGGTGGTACTTAGATAAGATACCGAGTTCGAGCTTCTTGCGACTTCTCAATGGATCTCAAAACAAGTGTTTCCGGTGAAAACTAAATAAAATTTGACAAATTCGCAATACTTTCTCTTTCCATGTGTAAGAGAAAGAAATTAATATAAATACTAACAACATGCTTACAAATATGTTAACAATGTTTGTAATAATAAGAACTGTAGGCGCTAATGGCCAAGGCCGTCGATGCGCCAAAAAAAAAAAATAAGAACTGTATACTGGACTGCCACGCGGAGGTCGTGGGTTCGAGTCTAGCTGTGCTGCCCTTAGATTTTTTTCTTCCTAGAAGCCTCTACAGCTCACTGTCCGGTGAAGGACAGTGTTGTCTGCAACGAGAGAATACTGTCCGGAGGACGGCTGTGCACTGAGAAGGCTCCGGGCGCCAATGACCAAAGATATTGACGCCCCTTAAATTAAAAAAAAAAAAGGACTATAGATTGAATAATAAATCTAAAACGGAAATAGTAAAATAGTAGCAATAGAATGGCTGAATATGTAATACTTTTACAAATGCATGATAGGTTGGTAGATGTAGATACAAAAAAAAAAGGGAACCAACAATTTGTAAAGTGTAGAAATAAATATTTATTAGGTGGGTCATCTTGCTTCATTAAGTGAAATTTCATACATTTTCTTTTTTTTTTCCTCATACAGTTTATGGAGTTTTTGATAGAAAGTTTAAACGGGAAAATGTCAACGTCTCGCATATAAACTTGATGAACCAGATTTTGAAATTGGACGTCAACATTATGGGGAAAAAAGTGTGCTACGACGTATACAATCTATTGACCTGCCTTACGGCCCGCGGCCCCTATACTATAATTTCAAAAGTAAAAGTACTTGTGCGTAAAAATGATCAGACACTTACTAATCTTAGAGGTTAAGCCCTGATTAAAAAATAAAAATAACTGAATTTCAATGTTGCAATTGTTTGTAATCACCGAGAAATCCCGAGAAAAAACTCAAAAACCACTTCGATGAAGTTGTGCTTCTGGTGAACTGGATTTTGTTTAAATAAATATTTTTCTCACCCAGAAATTTAATAGATCTTAATATTATATTGGTGATAGTATAAATAAATAAATAAATAATAAAAGCGCACTTTTAGAGGAGAGCTTAACGTTGCAAATCCCACTAGAATCCTTTTTCTTTTTTGCACTTGAAGATTAGTTACTCATTTTTTATATACGTATTTTAGTCAGCATAATCATTTCCCCATGATACCGCCTAAGCAGTATCAGGGTGCCTTTTATAGACGGCAGTCCATTTGCTACGATCCTGGGCAAGTTCGTTTATCCCTCTCCATTCTATTCCACTTTTCCTCAGAGCCTCCTTAACTCCCTCTTCCCTTATATTTCAGTAATAAAACTAATTACAGGTTAATGGTATGCTATTGAATTAGTTTTTATTTGGTTACTCATTTTATAGCAATTGATAATAATAGCAAATAAATTTCAAGCAAGTGTAGAAACAAAGAATTCAAAAACAAAAAATTAATTTGTTAATAAGAATTTTAGAAAAAGCAATAAAAGTTCGAATAATTAAAATTGCAATAATAAACTTACTGGCTACAAATATAATTGTGTGCTATGGCTAACGAGTTAAATTATTGACACTAATAATTGAGTCAATCATTTTTTATTGAGTCAATACCGACCTTGTCAAAGTACCTTTTAGTTCTCTTCGGTATAGTAGCTCCTACCCCCAGACCAAAGGCTGTAAACAGAGAAATGCCTATCGCCTTACAGTTTCCTAAATTTTTCCTTATAAAAAGAAATGCTCTTTTCGAACATAGAGCTATTTTCTCCAAATCCATCTTTGAAGATCCACCTCCTCTCAATCATTATTTTCGTATCGAATTGTGGGACCAATCCTGACTGAAAACCACTTGAGTTTCGAGGTAGAGACCGCGTCAGTGGTTTACTAGAAGCCGACGTTTCGTCCATAATGCAATGGGCTTCTTCAGGATCGTTACAACTTGTAAGCTAAGAGCAATGATGAAGTGCTATACGAATGTTATGTAATATAATGAGTGTGTGGCTAGATGAATGTTATAGTTCATTGCTCTATTAGCTTCAAGGTGTTAGGATCCTGAAGAAGCTCATTGCAATACGGGAGAAACCACTGACGCGGTCTCAATCCGGAAACTCAAGTGTTTTTCATTAAAAAGGCCGCGGAAACCTAACAGATCTTAATTCTGAGTTTCCCAATATCAGCGTATCTAGCGAATGTCATCAGTGGCCAACACCATACACTTCTTCATGGCAAGCCAATCCTTTTTCCTAAAGGATAAATTAATTAAGGCATGTTTAACATGGTGACACATCATAATAAGCAAGAGATTATTAGGGCAGTGCTTGCCCAAGGTGATGAACCGAAGTTTCATTTCACTCTACCACAACATTTCCCAATGACTCTGGTAGTAAAGAATGGCAGGAATTAATGTTTAGCTTTATGGTGTTATCCATTCAGAACTTGAATTTACTTGAACTTATTTACGTACAGTATAAAAAGTGTGCAATTATACGTTTTAAACCAGATTATTTGTTTCATATATTTCCTTTTATATATTTCAATTTTCACTTCAAATTAAGGAAATTTTTGTCCAGCTAAACTTTGATTTGGAATGAATTCTGTTATTGAGTTGACAACTAACAATCAATTGTAAAATTCAATTATAATTATTATATTTGACAATAAATTATGTTAATACTGGACTAATATTTTGTAACCTTTTCTTTCCCGAGTATTATTGAATAATGAAATGAAAATTTAATATAAATATTTTGTTAATATAAAATCATATATGGAACAATTTTATTACTAAATAAATATTATATATTCTCCCTCTCGGCTAAATGATTACCTTGATATTACCCAAAACTGCATTACTAACCATTAAAATTTTAAATACTAAAAGTAAATTGGCAGGTTTACCAGATTACCATTCAATTATTAATTTTATTCACTTGATACTGTTAGAATAAATTATTAAATTTGTTTATGTAATACTGAATACAGTTTTATTTATTTATAAGTACAGTTACTTTATGTGTTAAATTTAAATTCCAATCTAACCAATAAATTTTATTATTACATACTGTTTCCCAAATTAAATAATATATATGGTAAGAGGAGTATAAACTCAGTCTGCAAAAAGTAAACCACATATTCTAGTTTTCCCTTCAATAAAATATCAATAGATATCAATAGAAAATCAATATAAATTTAGAGTACGTTTTGTTGAAAATGGAAAAAGAAGGTTTTCTTTGACAAGATAATATATTTAATCTGTATCATGTGATTGTATTAATACTCATGTAGAGGAAAGAAAAAGTATAAAACGGCAAATTTTTCTACAAACTTACGGAATTTTTTTCGACGTCATAGCATGCTTCACCAAGTGTCGCATATCCATTGTCAGAGCAAGACGATATACGTGTAGACAGCTTTTTTTCACATTAGCTTTCGCCATAAGCCATATTGATACATATTATTCTTCACAATTGCACGATATCCAACACATTATACACATTTCCAACTTTATAGAAGTAATCCGACATCTAGCTCCGCCTCAATATGTCTGAATCACACATTCGTATCAATAAATAAACAGATGCATACGTATTTCATATGTACAAAATAAATACAAACATACCTATTCTTATAACCCAATGTGAAGACAGTTGACTTCAACTTAATGTTTCTGTCACGCATCACAGATCGTACTGAATACGGAAGGTTACATGGTTATATAGTGGGTGTGTGTTGTGTATGCACGCGTGTTTTGCAAAAGAGAATTATATAAATTATAATTTAAAATTGAACGTGGATATATATTGGCATGGTATATATTAAATAGATGTATTAAATGATAAAATTAATTTTTTTTTAGTCAATTGTTATGTGGTGTAGGTTACAATTCTCGGTGTCTAGACATGGTATTTAGATGAGGGGGCGATAGAAATTTGAAGTATAAATTAAGAATATACGAAGTTTAAAGAAAATGGAATAATACAGTTTAAAGCGAGCAAAAAAATAATAAATCAACATTGAATAGCTGGCAAGATTTCTTTAAGCCTGAAATGCTAAGTATACGATATAGAACTTTTTTGAAAAATTGGTTTTAATGGGTTGTAGAAAATCTTTGAAGTCATTTTACTAGTGTTGAGACCGATTGATGGAGTGTTATGTGCTGAATGCCAAAATGTATCTTCATCGACAACGTAATTGTGCGAGATCACATCCATGTGACCAATTTATAAAGTAAAAGGGATTGTGTGTGGTGGGGAGCTAAAATTGCCCCATGGCTACACAAAAACCAAGTACTTGTGTAGGTCTTTTTTTTGTAGTCAGCGTGTTGTCGTGTAGTTTTAAACGGTGTGGATGTCAATGAAAGTGTTGTGTTTTTGTGAGGCTGGGGAGCCTGCAGCGACGTCTGAAGCTACGTAAATGTATGTTAGAACAATTAAACGTTAGAGGGGAAAAATCGTTTTCAAAAAAATTTCTAATTACGATTATGTTAACTGAAGTAAGAGAAAGCAGTGTGAGTGTTTAATGATTAAGATTTTTTTTTCTTGAAGTTTGCATTTATTTATCACTTTAAGCAATGCCATTTTGATTTGTCCTTCACTCTTCGGTACATTAGAAATAAAGAAAGGAAATATGAAATAGAAAAATAATTTAAAAAATAAAATCTTCAGGAATTCAAATCAGCTGACGATTTACTTAACTGACAGTAAAGGTCAGTTTGATGGACAGTGTAAAAGAGTACAGAAGACTTGAATAGATCCATTTCTTGGGCTCTCTCAATTTCCCTTGGGTATTCTATAGGCTGGGATTGGTTAGCCTAAGAAACTTTTTTTTTATATAGGGGAAGTAGAAGAAGAAAGAAGAAGAAGTAGAAAAAAAAAGATAAAGAGGGTAACAGCAAGCAATTACATGTTACCCAGAAGAAGTGAAGGGGAAGATACTTAGTATATAGAGAAGTTAAGGGGCCCCAGCCGACCCTTGGTAAGTCTTGAACCAAGGGGGGGAGTCTAGTAGTATCTCATTGAAAAGAACTCTATCATGCTAATGATTGTACGCTCCATACAGACTCTTTTCACTTCACCCTAACTTGTACAATTTTTTTTTAAACGAAAGAGTAGGATATGATTTGGGCTGTTTGAAAAAGAAAATAAATAGGGAGACGATAAAACTTAGCCAATCAATTAAACATGATTAAAACAGGAAACTTCTTTTTACAGGGAACACTAATTATTCCCAATTACCCTGAGATGTTAATTGATTGAAAGAAAAAAATCAAGTATACCCATAAAATTTAAAGAGTTGATCATCTTCAGCCAAAATAGTCTTAGTAAAGAGAATATTATCTGCTAATATGAAATCAACAACCATTCAATTGTATGTCATTGTATATCTCATAACAACAACTGTAGAGAAGCGAGAACTATATTTACAAAGAAATCATGACAAACATAAATATACTTATTATAACGACCAATACTACGACAAACAAACAAAATATTTACAATAAATAGTTACGGTTTCCAACGGAAACAGATGTTTTGAGATAACCAAATTTCCCGGGAAAATTGATGTTTTGGAAGTTCTGGGAGAACAGTAACGTTGAGCTTTCCTCTAACGGTCTAAAGTACCAGTTAAATATGTGTAGTTTTACCTCCTACATAATATTAATACACATTAGAAGCACGATAGAATTCTAAATTTGAAATTTTCTCGAAAACGGTTACAATGATTTTCTTTAAACTTGGAATTTATAAAAAGTAACCATTTTTATTTGTAACATTTTTCTGATTTTTCCGAGGGATATTGTAGTCTGTCAGTTAGTTTAAATTTAAATTTACACAAGCTTTGTTGGTTCTGATTTAGATCGCTCCAGATAAGGGCGCTCAGGCACAAGTTAAATCTCTATCACCATGTTTATGGCCAGTTCACCTAAATATTGTAACGATCGATTTTAAACAAAATTTTATGATTAAATTGTATTAATTTTAGGAGCATTTTGTAAGAAAAAGTCGTTGAGTGTTTCAGACCTAATTTACTATTTATTTAATTGCGAGCACTCTTTTCTAACGATCTCTTTCGCTCTCTCTTTCATATAAACCATTTTTCTTTCCTGATTTTATTTTAATCGTAATTATTATTGTTACAGTCGATATTTATTAATATTTTGACTTTATTATAACATATCTTATGTTTCCGTATATCAAATAGTTAAAAGATATTAGACCAAAATCGTACAAATTAATAAACGTTTGATTTTAAAAGTGCTGCTAAATGAAGAAATGGAGAAAACGCCCTCTGCATAAATACAGAAGACAAGCCATTAGTTAGACGTTAGACGTGTATAAGGAGTGGTTATAAAACCAAAGCCACTGCGACCTAAAATAACAATTGTGGCTGTTTTGATTATCAGTGTTTGCACATAGAAAATGTAGTCGTTTGTAAAGTGTTACAGTGTGTAAGTGTGAGTGAATGTATGGAAGGCGATGAGCTAGAATTCCCCTCTATGGTTACGCTAAACCCAAGTTGTATGCGTTGTTAGACTGGGTTACCCGCAGTTTATAGGACGGTTATATCAATCTGGCTTCCGTTTAACAGTTCGATAAGTTAATTATGTCAATGTTAAGTAAAAGAGATGTTAACGAAAAAAAGACTAGACAAATTTAGTATTTACCTCTCTACATTCCTAACCTCACAGTACATATTGACTTAAAAATTCTCTTCGTTACAGCTTTAACCAAATTACTGCTACCTGAATTTCCAATCAAATTATCAAGAAGCCACTGTGAAGCTGGGGAAGAAGTATTTAAAACATTCTCTCAAATAGGAAACAGACGTGATGCAGGAATGTACATACATTTTCCACTCTGCTTTTCAATCTATATGCAGAAGTTTTTCTTAGGGAGGAGTTGAGTGGCGTATACTTGGTATACTTGTCAATGGCGTGCGGTTGAACAACTTGAGTTATGCCGATGATGCGATCCTTTTCTTAATTTCCAACATGAACGACCTTCAGGCGTTAGTGAGCGCAGCGAGCTAAAAAAGTTAGGGAATAGGCCTCACACTCAATATGAAGAAGTAAAATAGGTGATAATGGATTGTAATCCAACAAAAAGAACTTCGTCAGGAGGACAAAATACCAGCTGTTAAAGTAACTCGTTGGAGTCTTTTTTTTTTCAGGAAAACCTGAAATCCCGAGTTACACGGGGAGAAAAAATCTAGCGTGAAACAATCACACAGCTTTCTCTTAGTACAGTTTACATAGTTTTATTATTTAATTAGAAGAGCATTACTTAGTCACAAATTTCTCATATAACTGGAAATATAGGTACATATGTGCATACGAAATTTAATATAAAAGTCGCACTTCCGGTAAACCGTTTTTCTTCAGACAAGGTATTTTAGCCAAACATTAAATCGATAATAATATTATACAGAACGATAGTATCGTCTAATATATTGCAATGACGCTTTAAGAGAGAAGCGTAGACGCCTAGACCTCTCTCCCAGAATACCCCATAGATGAAGTTTCGCTAAAAATGTTTCTAATAAAACCAAATTGTTGCAATTGTTGGCCGTTAGAAGTGATCAGGTGTATCTGATTGTTGGCTTATCGACCAGGAAGTTTCCAAAAAAAAAACAAAAACAAATAATTTTAAAGTGTTTTTCATTTAAAACCCGACGTTTCGGCAAACGTTGTTTGCCATCTTTAGGGGCTCTCTTAAAGTAAGAGAAGTTTGGAAAACTTGTTATAACATCTTCGGTTATGTCTCTGTAAAAGGAGAGCCCCTGAAGATGGCAAACAATGTTTTTCAGAAACGTCGTGTTTTAAATAAAAAACACTTTAAAATTATTTGGTGTTTTTTGTTTGGAAACTTCCTGGTCGATAAGCCAACAATTAGATACACCTGGTTTCTAATAAAAGTTGTAGCTCTTTTTATAATTAGTTTAGTAGATACATCAAGTTTAAGAAAATCGTTAGAGCTGTTTACGAGAAACATCGCAAAAAAAAAATATGGAAAATTCTATTCAGTAATATTGGTACAAACAAACATCCATCCGGTTGAGCGATTTTGACGAAAACCTTATTGTCGCGTCTCCCTGTCAGAACCTAAATGAAATATCAGGTTTAGGGAAGGGATTAGCTAAGTGCTTAGTGTACTGGAGTCACATGGAGGATACGGGTTCGAGTCCAACTGAGCCAGCCTTAGATTTTTTCTTGCTACGAGCCTCTACACTCAACGTCCGGTGATTGACAGTGTTGTCTGTAACGACAGAACACTGTCCGGAGGCCGGCAATGCTCTGAGAAGGCTCCGGGCGCCAATAACCATAGATATTGACGCACCTTAAATTTAAAAAAAAAATTCCAGGTTTCAGTTTTCTTTGATTTTCTGTTTATGAGGTTATACTGACCACACCACACACAAACATACAGACCAACTTCTAAAAACCACTTTTTTACACTCATGGGACCTCGGAATATATATTTCAAGAGGAAAAACTCAATCTCAATACTTCCTCTGAGAGTAGTAATAAGAGAAAGTAAACAAGTCGCAAGCAGCCATATTTGAGTGAAAAGCATTGAAGCCATATTTGAGAAAGTTCCGAAAAAGTCAGAAATCTATTCTGGAAATTCGCAATTCCAATTAATCGATTTTCTTGTGACAGGATTCTAGCAAGGCATTAAATTACGTTAATTTTATAAGGTGGCTGTTCATATGTGCAGTGAAGTGAACTTATAGGAAACATAGGTTCTGTAGGCAGCAGCTTCTACAGAAACATTCAGAAACCAATTTTCTGGGAAAAATGTTTCATATATAAGTAACAGGGCTTTTCTGAATGTAGTTAGTTTTAAATCGCTTGAAGCCATTTTCGAGAAATTGCGGAAAAAGAGAAAAACATTTAGTAAAATCGTATTTCCGGTTCTGTCTGCAATGGCCTCAAGCGGAATAATACAATTTTGAACTTTGTTGCAAATCGTTGGATCAGTTTTCGAGAAAAATCGCAAAAGAAAAACTGAAAATCTATTATTTGGTAAGTGGTACATCCGGTCGACCGATTCATGAACAAAACTTTATTGACGCTTCCCCTGGTAGTACCTATACGAAATACCAAATTTCAGCTTTCTGAAATTTGTTTTTGAGATTTCAGAATATTTCAAAACGATTGCGATACTTTCTTTTACAGCAGTAAGAGAAAGTTATAATAAAAAAATAAGAGGAAATGATAGAGCGAAAACATTAGTATAACTTTTGAAGTTTTTTTTCACATCGAATACTAGGCCAGCACTTAGGTGTCGGAAGGGCTTTGTGTACAGTGTCAACGAGAGGCTGAAAAAGGAAAAAAACAAAGAAAAAGGTTTGAATATTAATCCAAATTATGTAAATCTAGATTATGGAGGCCAGGAGTGTATGACAAGAGTTTGAAGTTGGCAGAAAGCGAGGAGATAACTGTGATGTTGACAATCTGGCACTGGATACTAATATCGCAGTGCTAGAGTACAGCAGCAACTACTAAAGGCCGTGTGAAGAGCTTTAGTGTCTGTGTTTGGAGGGAGTTAGGTAGTAATTGCAAGTCTGGCGTCAAGCTCTCATACTGCGCTGTCACTCTCTCCCTCTCTCTCTATGTATACAGTGCATAATCGTGAGCAAACAGACAGTTCGGCCGGAAAATCAGTTAATGATCAGAGAAGGTATGGAAAGGTAACTACTTCCATCATCGATCCCCCATCTCGTCATCATACACTGGGTGGAAGTCTCAACATCCGTAATGAGTCAGATCGATCAGTGAATTATCGATCGTCTACTAGAATAGGACGTTAAATTGTATTTCACATGTTAAAAAAAAGAGCTATAAAACGCTTTTGAAACATCTGTTGACTGTGTTTTTTTAAAATTCAACTTATAAGAAAACTGCATTGAAACACTCACAATTTATCGGCTTATTTCTTAAGTTGCATATGATATAATTTAAAAAACTTGCAATTCTTACTATGTTCAATTATTCCTAATGGATAGATCCAGGATTACGGATATCGGAACTGACACCCAGATTTAATGATAGCGCTGCGAAATAAGTACGTTACACTGTGTTTATTAGCACATTGAAGAGAAGGTTTGGGATAGCTGACGTTGCCGACAGTTATATACGAGTACATAGCTTATATCTATCACATGAAACTAACCGCCTTTCCGAGAATTGAGGGTAAGTGGAAAACTCGAAAGCTGGAGGGGGAGGAAGCCGTTTAGGTGCTACCAAGGGAAACGACAATAAAGTTTTGTTCATGAATCGGTCGACCGGATGTACCACTCAACTTAAAAGATTTTTCAGTTTTGGCGATTTTCTCGCATATCAACAGAGCATCCGAGAGGAAGTTATCGGTCAAAATTCCTCGACGCATTTTTACTGAATGGACTTTATAGTTTTTTGCAATTTGCTCGTAAACAATTCCAATGATTTGTTTGCATCATGTATCTACTACTCATTTAGATCGGATCACTTTTATTTGAAACATTGGGGGGGGGGATGGATTTTAAAGCGATTTTTTGTGGAAGGCGTACATTAGACTTTTCGCTTCGAGTACAAATTTGACATATTGGACAGTTGTACTAGGTGAGTGATGAGGATTGCGAACCTCCTGTTTGGTTTTTTCTTTGTTTATGGCGATATACTCGATTGCGCTACCAGGGATTTCATTAAACTAAAGATCTATCATTTTTGTTCCAAACTTTTCCCGCAAAAATTGATTTTCGGGATATAGCCTGGACGATCCCTATCTTCTAAATTGCCATTTCATTGTAGCGTACGGTCTCCCATATTATAATTTTGTAGGAACCAAATTATGCAGTTGAAAAATTCCACAAAATTTGAAGATTATTTGAAAGAACAAAGAGAGGTGCGTATTGTATATCAGTTTTATTTCCACTTTCTTAAGGCAGACTTTAGATATATCAGTTTTACCGGTCTGTCAATGATATATACGAATAATTTAGGATCCATTTAGACTGACCACTTTTAGCCGAATTTACCACCGCATAAAATGGAGTCAATAGTTGAGTTATTTACTCAGTTATATACTTTTTGACGGTTATGGCTGGTTGTGAAAAACCTTCATTTATATAAGAGACACTCAGCGCTTTCCAGAAACTGGAACGATTGGAGAAGGTGGCTGAAGTCTGCTGTTTGCACCTTACGTAGATTCAAGACGACTTGTTTGGTTCCGAAGTTCAATCCGCCAAGAGTAAGGCGTCTATGTTTTACACAAGAAAACTAAGGTTCAGTTTGTGCCTTATGGCTCTGTAAGTGGTTTAAGCTGAACGTCTGGCTGGCAATATCTGGCCAACATTGACCAAATATTTGTGACTTTTTTTTTTTTTGTAATTGTATTTTATATTTGCAATGTACTGCAAGTATTTTATCTGTTCTGAAATTAATGTTGGATATAAAAATCTAACCGTCCTATAAACCGAACGCTGGGAGCCAATGGGAAAGCTCCATTAGTCATGTATTTGCTGTATGGCTAAACCACAATTATAAGCTTCCATTTCATATGTATATTTTGTTTGGTTAATTTGGCTAACTGCCAGAAAATAACAGTTCAACATGCCACTTGTGGCATACCAGTTTTAGTCGTATATGAGAGTTTAATCGATTATTGCTTTATAGTCGAATTTAGAAAACAATGAAAACATGGAATTTAAAATAAGGAGACATCTATTTTATATTTTTATGCCACACTTTATGATGTGCACATTGACATAAAAAAGTAAAAATTACTAAATATTTGGAAATTATCCAACCACTTGGTGTTTTGATCATTGTAACCAAATCAAATGTTCTGTAAAAACTGTAATTTAACGGTTACTTGTAGCGTTACTTTTATAGCCTCATTTACATAGATATTAACATGTTAGACAACAATAATCTCTTCAGTTTTACTGTCTGAAGTTTTATGCATTCATAAAGCACCGATTTCTAACTTTATTCACTGAGTGAAGACAGTGAACTATCAACTCCATGTTCCTGTTGTATATACTAATTTTCTCCAGCAAGTATTCAATGATCTGAATCATTCACTTACGATTGCCAAATTCCAATTTCAAAACAAAATAAGATATTTTCGTTTCTTATTAGTCATAATTCTTAATAGTTTTCAAATATGTTATCATCCTTTCTTCTGGTAGAATTGATGATTTCTTGCTCATTTAATAAATGCATTTCGACCAATGTAATTGAATTTGTTAAATTGTTCTAATCTGTTGAAATGTCTGTTCAAAAAAACACGGCCCTAACATTACAGAAAATTCTCGGAAAAGTCGTTCAACATTTAGCGAGAATTCAGTAACTGTTAGAACTCCCGCCGAAATTTGTTTCGGAGGATGAAACCATCTCCATGAACTAGAAAAAACATGGAAGCTATACAATGATGACACAATTGGCAGCGATTCGCTAATTTCGCGATTCAAGACTGAGGCTTTTTTTGGACAGAAATTTAACTTGGGATGAAAAATGGATTTTGTACTCTAATGTGAAGAGTACTCATTGGTAAGGTGACCAGACGTCTTAAATTTCAACTGGTAGTCTCCAATCAGGTGCGCGCGTATGTGTGTGATGTGAACAAAATATCTTAAAAACTAAAAAACGCGGGAAGTTCGAACTTGGTATTCCGTTTAGGTGCTACCACCGCATCTGGCTCGAAGATTTCGGGCAAAATCTATTAACCGGAAGTGACTTTGGTGAGTAGTTTTTTTTCTCAGTTTATCAAGATTTTCTCAAAAACGGCTCTAACAATTTTGTTTAAAATTTGTTTACTATAGGCTTACATAAATACCTATCATTTTTATTTGAAACATTTTCTTGGGAAAATTGAGTTTTGAGGGATTCTTGGGGAACAGAGCGTTAAGCCTTCCAAACAGTAAAACAGTACGGTTCTGCCACCTAAATAATATTAATATACATTAGAAATATTGCTAGAATTCCAAATGTGAAGAAAATCGGTCAACCGGAAGTGCGATCTTACAGAATAGTTATTGCGCTTTCTCAACGCAACTATGAACGATTTCCTTTAAACTTGGAATAACATTGAATAAACGTATTACTGCAAATTTGATACATTTTTCTGAAAAAATCGTTTTTCGCTGGTTCTAAGGAATCTGAGACGATTAAATTTAAATCTGTTTGTTTAATTATTTGCTCTCTACAATGTAGTGCCTTTGTTGTTAGGTTGTCACTTGTCTCCCCTCCACCTGAGTCAGAAAAAGTGGTTTTTAGAAATTGGTGTGTGTGAGTGTGGTGTGGTTAGCATAACTCAAAAACTGTAAATCGCAGATAGCTGCAACCTGGTATATCATTTAGATTCTATCAGGGGGGCGTGACAATAACGTTGTAATGGGATCTCCTATTCATTAAAGATTCATAGGATCCGAAGAGAGGAGAAGACATTAAATGAATCCAAGTTAGTTTCTCCTCCCCTACGCTAGACTAGGAAGGGAAGTTCGATTCACGTAAATAAAGCGACAGCAATACAGTTCAGGATAGTTTACGACCAGTTTACAACCAGTCAGCAACCTTCTACTACCTTCCCATCACTCAGCCAGTCTGTCTCTTTATATTTTTCTTGTTACCTAACTTCTATTTTACTGTAAAGTGCTTGCAGTTTGTCCGTTCTTTCATCACACAGTGTTCAGCAAATATTCTAGTTTATTTCTCTAAAATCCATTCTCTCAAATTCTCTCTAATCATTATAACGTTTTGGTAAAAATCAGTCGACCTGAATGTATGTATCACTTTACTAAATACATTTCTTGCGATTTTCTTTAAAGTTAATATATCAACTAATCATATAAAGTGCTACAATTTTTATTTGAAACATTTTTGCGAGATGGGTGACGTTATGCTTTTCTCTTAAAGTATCATTTCAATATATATGTATATTATACGGATCTATCGTCTTCTAATATTAATAAGAATTTAATGTGCGGCTAAAATATAGAGTATAAAGAAAATCGATTTACTAAGGAATGTTTTGTTGGGAGCTGACAGGGGCGCTGCTATACAAAGTCACTAGGTAAACGTTATGTACTAAAATCTAAACCTATAATTCCCTCCCCATCAATACTATAATTCTGTGTTTACATACAATGCTAAGCCCCAATTTAGAGTTTATTTATTTATCTGTGGTCATTTAACCAAATGTCAAATTAAAAGAAAATTTATGATTTAGAATAGTAATAATTGCGCAGTGAGTGTAAGTCGTGTGAATATTTCACACTCGGATTTTGTTTTTTTTTTTGTATTTTATGAAACTCCATTCTGTTACTGTAAATTAACTCAATAATTTGTCCACATTAATTTAATAATAATTACTGTATAATGACTGTTTATTTATCTAACTATATAAACAAGTCACTAATTTATTTTTTCTTTTACAGGTAAAAGTTTTACACTGTCGATAATTGTAAACTCTTGTCCACCACAAATTGCCACTTATAACAAAGCGATTAAAGTTACTGTAGACGGACCTAGGGAACCAAGATCTAAAACTAGTAAGTATTTAATATTTTAATTACACTATAATCTTTTTATTCATGCAATTAATAAGCAACCAACCATATTGCTTGTCACTAAAAGTGCCAAGGCTAAACTTGACAATGTCGTTGAATATCGCAGGCTCCCTATGGGTCTGATGACTTGTCAAAATTTGTCAATGAAATCCGATATATGTATCTACATAGATAAATATCTTGCTTGATGACGTTTTTACAATGATTAGATTAGATTCTATGATTAGGGTCTATTGTGGCACCCCTAAGTTGGAGACCCCTTCCCAGTCCTGTCCTTTATTTGAACTTTGGAATCTGGAGAGGCTCCTAGGTGGTCGGTTAGCATCCTCTCGAGTCCTGTCTGCCTCAATAGACTTGATAGACCCGAGAGGAGCCCCTGGCTGAAGCTTGCAGGCGTCAGCTTCTCCTCTCCAAGAGGCGAAACCTCAACCTCTCGCACTGGCACAGAACGTGCAGTGCTGTTTCCCTTCTTCCTAACAAAAACTACACAGGCTATCCGTTGCCAGGCCCATGCGGTGCATGTGCTTATTAAGTCTACAATGGCCAGTGAGAACGCCAACTGCTATCCTTATGGCCAGCCGGCCTAATTGGAGTAGTTCTGCAGTTAGCCTGGACGAGTTGGTATGAATGAACCTTTTCGCCTGCCTTTGGCCTGGGGTTCTAGCCCAACATTCTCTTGATCGATCATGCATCCATGTCCTAATGGATGCATTCCTGAGGCATCTTGCGACGCCGCAGAACGGTTCAGGCCCGATATACTCCTTAGGGGGAAGTACAGGGATCCTGCCTCTTCTGCAGGGATCTTTCTTTATATTCTCGCATGCTATCCCAGCAACATTGATACTGGCTAACCAATCCAAACTATAGAACCTGACACCCAGACACCCAGACCAACTGTTGCTCACCACCAATCACACGTACTTATTCATATTTTCCACACTTTTACAGGCGATCACATTCTCTGTACAAACACCTGATTCTCAAGATGATAGCCCACAATAGATCTGAGTTGCAGAATAGTAGTGGCTTGTACTCTGGCTATACATCTAAAATAAAAATGTATTTCATATATAAATAATAGTTACGTTTGGCCCAATAAGCGAGCCAGTTGTTAAAAATTGGGATCAAAAGTCGTTTCTTGTCCTACCCCTTAGCCAGCGCCAATCATATTTGTGATATTTTAGATAATATTTAGAAGATCTGCTTTGTCAGTAAAATCTTTTGAATAAACTGAACTTTATATTTGTAATTCATGGGATAATTAAATTATTGAATATTGAAAAAATAATTTCATTATAATTTTACTGTTTTAGGGCATCAATCATTCCATCCGTTCCATTTTGGTCCAAGACCATTCCCATTTCCAGCAGGACTGGATCCACATCGAGTAGACTCGTTACCATTTAAATTATCAGGTTAGTCAGAATTCCATTTTTTTTTATTTATAGTTTTATGAAACAAAGAAAGTGGGAAAAAGAAATGTTGAAATAAAAGAATGGACCAGATAATTCCATTGTGTTAATGGTATAAGTTTCAAGTGCTTTTGTTTTGTTGATTTTTATCACTTTTCAACCAGTATTACTGAATTAATGAATATTTGAGCATTTTATAATCAATTTTAAGTCAAGGAATAAGAATTAAATGAGCTGTCCGGACTGCGACAACGTCAATAAATAATTGAAAATTCCATTAACTAGTTTGGAATAATATTGTTTTGATTTCCCAAAAATATCTGGTGTGAAACACTCATACGATTTTGTTTCACTTATTGTAAGAAGGAAATTGTTTCACTTAGCTGTAGTAGGTTGTTGTGTATAGTTTTGAGACAAAACTTTGAATCATTTTCTATAAAATCGCAAAAAAAATGTAAAAACATTATAGAAATTTGCAGTTCTGGTTAATCGATTTCCTCCTGATGTGGTATTTATTTAAGCTAAATAATTAATACTGTATCAACCTCCCTTGAACGGAAGCAGTACCTTCCATGAACACTTTATGACAGTCCGGCGTTCTGCAAGAAAGCATTACAATCAAACTCTATAACCTTCACCTTCGCCGACAATACTCGTATCCTATCCCCTGATAATAATGATCCTGTCATGTCAACTTGCCATCTTCCATCCCTATCTTAACATCCTTGAACTCTGGCTCTGAAAGTGGAGAAACAACTTCAATCAACACAAATCTAAACACGTAGTTTTCATATTAAACTGAAGAACCCTCTCATCTATAAATATTTCAAAACCAAATTTTCCTGTCTACCGTCATATAAAAGTTCGTAATCCTGGAACCCTTTTCGTCAAACGACTCTCCTGGATTCTCCCATACTCGATTAAAACGAACTGAACTGAATAACATATATAAACTGACATGAAAAACCAGAAAGAAAACGTTTGAAACTAAATTATCTAACAAAAGACAACTATATTATTGAATATGTGGATGGATCCGCAATGCTGGATAACATTTGATATTTTATCTATCGTAGCTTGCATACTCCTTTTGTTCCTGACCGGTTTCAGATTTTCATCCATCGTCAGAGAGAATTCGCCAAGTTCGTGTAGAAAGTTCACTTCAACGTAATGTTTCTGTTACACTCACACTTGTTGGTTTGTTGATTGTATATCAGTGCGGGATGTTATAAGGTTATGTAACCCTGTGTATGTGTTTAATGAAACAATGGAAATATTATCCTCTCACTCTAATCAATCCAAGACCTCTCAACCACTATTCTCCCCTCAAACTCACTCTGAAGAATGTAGCGTCGTTGTCTAGTTGCAACAGTCACAGTCTTCTGCTTTTATGGCTTATTACGACTGCCATTAATTATGACTGCCACCGTGCACGTCAGTCAGGTCTGTGTGCTTACTGGGCTTTAGCCAACAACTGTAACAGTCATCAGTTTCACTTGTTGCATATGTTATTGTAAAATAAAAATCTCTATTTACTTCTTCCAGAATTAAACCACTATTGGCAATTCTTCCAGAATTAAATAGTAAGTAGATCCGTGTGATATTCAGCAATAGATGTTTCAAGGATAGCCTGAGATCACCATTCCACCCCAGAAAAAAAAAAATTCCTAGATGAGTATTCATAACAGTGACAGAGACTTCTGGTTGTTGGATTTCGGCCGAAAAACTTATTGTCTATCAGAACGCAATATTTTGAGATATTTCTACATACGTACAGATCATGAACTAAAAACATTTTTTTCAAAACATATATTTCCGATGAAAACTCATTTAGAAAATCCAGACACGAATGCAATACTTTCTCTAACAACAATTAGAGAAAGTAAAAAGAAAAAATTAAAATAAAATGATGAAATACAAATGTTGAGATATTTTCACACAATTGGTTATATTCAATCAATCAATAAAGTACAATAACAATTTATCAATAAACATTGCAAACCTTACATTTATATACGTAAAGAGGGATTTATTTTTCCAATAATTTAAGCTTCTCTGATTCTAAATTGATAAAAAGGGATATAACGAGATGAAAATTGTGGAGCGCGGTGAACAGGGTATTATGGGCGCTGTAACAACGGTAAGCAGCTTATCTCCTCTTATCAAATCTGTTTCATATGAGTAGTATAGAGGGTAAACTTTTATTTTGTAATTGATATTATAGATATTTGACATTTTATTTCGTTCATTATTAATTTGAATTTTTTTATTTTTGGGACGCCCCCCCACACCCAACATTCTTCTACAATAAAATGTTCGATTAATTCTGGCCAATATTCTGGTTAAATTAATTATATTTTATTTGAAATCATTATATTAGTAATTAAGCATGGTCTCTCTCACTCCCTCTCTCACTTCATCGTGATTTACTAATTTGATTAGTTCGCATTCTTAATTTCATTAGCATCATGGAATGTTAAAGCTCCATTTCTTTCTTTATTCTTAAAACTTTCTGAAAGCACCAGTTTACACATACCAAGCCTGGAATGTCCTATTTCAGCTGACTTCGTTCGTTTTACATTTTATTCATATAATTTTCTACTAGATACTAATTCACAGCAATATTTGCTTACTGAAGCATGATTAAAATTACCGTTAAGGCAGAAGGCTATTGCTTCCTACCTATCTACCTATAATCTATCTATAAACGCCATTTCCACTTTTACCGGATGTTTCACTTGAAAAGCGTTGATTTCTGCATGTGAGAACCCCCAGTCTAGACTCGACTGAAAGGATTAAATATCGTTCCAGTTGCCTGGACTTCAGAATCCACGAGAGTCCGTAGTTCCAGAGGCTCCAGAGTTCAGAAGTGCGGCTTGGCTTTCGTCAGAACAAGAATTTTCTTGGTAACTCAAGCACGTTTTCTAGGCACTCATACTAACTTTATAAATACGATCTTTACCAGACTCCTAATTGTCATAGGTCCAAGAAAACGCAATTTTATTGAAAAAAATGTTACAGTAATTCTAGATCCAGATGCAGGTTCTTTGGGAAAAGAAGTACTCCTTTCTAGAGATCGAGGAGTGTTTACTAATTTCAGGAAGTTAAGTAAAGTTCAACCAGGAAGTTGTATAATCATGTCTACTAGTTTATTTATTTATTGTAAATCCATGTATCCTTAACTGGATATTGTGCAATTACCGATCGGTATCTCTTTTTGAAGTGAAAGCCGAGCGGTGAATTATGATGATCAAAACTTTCCCCTTAGATGAACATGACAATGATAATGAGAAGATACTATTAAAATTGCAAATTTTACAAAAATAGTTCTGAAGTATTTCTTACAATATAATTGCAGCTTGTAGCGACGTTTTTTTATAATGTGTTTATCATTAAAGATTCATCTGATTGTATGTTTACATGGTGGTAAACAAGAAAAAAAAAGCTGTGTGAAACGTTGAAATTATCTTCTTCAAAGCTTTTTCTTCAGCTTCTCTGAATCTTTGAACCCTTTAAAAATACAATGTTCTTATGGGAATCTATTGCATTAAAGCGTTGAAACCAATTTCGATAAAACTGCGAAAAGTGAAAAAAACCGCTACTCACTAAAGTTGACAGATTACTTTTGGTCACTTGTTCATGGAATATCCAAGTTTAAGAGCTTCCTTCGTCATGATAAATTCTCGGCTCCAAATACCTCATTTCCAACTTCATGTCAGCACTTTTCCAAGTAGTAATAATATGTAACACAGTTTTTGCTGTTACTCCTTTCTATACAACCGCTCTATTTTTATTGGAAATATCTTGCTGATATGGCTTTAATTTCGATTCTATTTAGCTTACTAGACATATTTATCGGATTAATTAATTACAGCAACAAATTACTTTACATGTAAAAGCTCGCATGTAAAATGAATATTGAAAACATTTAAAATGCTAATCTAGATTCTTATTATTAATTTAGTTCTTAATTAAATAGATAACATCTTATTTCAATGAAATTACATTGTTTTGTTTTTAATATTCAATGATTTCTACGAACGATAAAGAAATTGCGAATAGCCATAGATTTTCACGGCCCATAAAGACCATTGGGTTGTGCATTTTTAAACATGTAATTCACCCGGCAGTCATTTGAATTCAATTTATTTAGGAAAAAAAATATGTTACACATGATATACATGTATGTGTGCATTTAGTATTCAAAGTTTAATGAAAACCGTTGCAGCCATTTTTTGAAAGAAAAAAAAAATCTGGTGTGAAACACTCACACAACTTTCTCTTACTAAGTTTACTTCAGTGACAATGTTTCTGAAAACTTATAATTTTTACTTAATGTTTACTTTTCGTCAATTTTATATCAATTGGGGAACCAATTAAATAACGTTTTTGAGGAAATCATACACTCTCCCGCCCCCAAAACTTCTTGAAATGAATTTTCTTTGAAATAAATCCCAATAAAAGTGATAGGAGTCTGTATTCATTAGTTAGTGTAATAAATTTAATAAAATCCGTTAAAATGTTTTTGGTGTGATGTATTGTAGAGTAGTGGTAGTGTGTAGCACGAGCGGTTTTGTAAAAGGGCATGTAAGTATATATGTTTAAGAGAATGAAGTATTAGAAAATAATCAAGAAATCATCACGGTTTTTGAAATAAATATATTCTCCAAGTGAATTTAAATAGTTTTATAATATTACAGCGATTATGTATAAATCAATTATTTATCTAGATTAAATGCTAAACTCTTATGTTTTTACTTATAACTGGCACAGTTCTGATGTGTTCTGGTTCGGTGTCTAAAACAGGCTATCCTTGTTAGAAGGCAGAACACAGACTGTCTTGAAGGAATGCGCTCTCTAAAGGGGAATTTTCTCTTATAAAACAGTTGGCCAAGTGGCATTGTTATTTTCCTAACGGATTCCTGTGCTTTTGTCTCTTTGGCAACAATGACCTTAAATTATAGTACCTGACTCTAAAATACATTATTTTTGCCAAAATTATTTCATTTAAAATATTTTTCAAAACTATTTATTTTTGCATTTCTTCTTCCACTACACCGTCATGTTATAAACTGAAAAAATAACTTCAGTAAAAAACCGATTTTCATCAAACTCAGAATTTCGACAATATATTTAATTCGAATTAACGTTATTTAGATGATAGAATTGTGTTAACTAAAGTAGCATTTTAGATGAAAAATATAATCCCGCCTCTGCCCCTAAAGGCCGCGTTAAATGCATTTTCCCAAAGAAATGTTTCAAATAAAAGTTGTAACTCTTTGTATGTGTAATACCAAGTTTAAAAAAAAATCGATGGAACCATTTTTTGAGAAAATCTCCCCCCCCAAAAGATGAAAATTTCATTCCGTAAAATGTTACTGCCGGTTGAGGAATTTTGAAAGATAAGTTCCTGTTTCATGGTGATACCCAAATGCAATGCCAAGTTGAACATTCTGCGATTTTTAGTTTTTGAGCTAAGTTGTTCGTATACGTATGTATACACACACACACACACACACACACACACATACACATATATATTGTCTGAAAACCTCTATTTTGGCCTCAGGGGACCTCAAAACATGTATTTTCGATGAAAACTCGGTATTGAAAATTTGACACGATTACAATACTTCTACTATTAAGGAGTAAGAGAAAGTAAAAATGTTTTAGCTAATGGTCTGGGTATTATTATTTGCTTCTTTCTCTCTCACACTGTGTGTTTGGTCTTCTGAGGGAGTGAGACGAAACGTTAAAAGCCCAACCCACTGTGGCCAGAAGGTTGTATCGTGTCTTCCTTTAGGGAGTGTTGCTGTTCGTACACAGAATATGGTCGTCTGTAAAATGTAAAATGTGTAGTATAAGTGCGGGGATATCCGCAGGAAAGCCAGGATCCCTGAAGATCCACTAGTCCACTATTGGCTAGTTCACTTCCCCATAAGGGGAGCCGTATCTTTATAGGCAGTAGATCCGTTCATTTTAGTGAAACAGCACTGTAGAGTAAGATCAACGCTGAATTCACTCTAGAGGCTTAGCAATAATAAATTTTTCTTGGAAAATAAAATTGGGTTTGTTAATAAACCTTGGGTCGAATTCGAGGCTGGTATATGTCATCGAAACTTTGAGGTGCACTGAGTATGAAAAAAACGTTTTTAGCGAATGATCTGTATATAATGTGTGTGCGTGAGAGAGAGAGAGAGAACAAAATTCCTCAAAAATGATTCCATCGCATTTGACACTAAGTTTTCGATCAAAATACATTAACAGATAGCGCCACTGTACTAAATAGTGTTTTTATTTCTTCACGATTTTCTCGATAACGGCTCCAACGATTTTCTTTAAACTTCATATACTGTCTACAAACTTATGCCTATCACTTTTATGTGAAACATTTTTCTGAAAAAAATTGTTTCAGGTGGTTCTGAGGAATCTGTGACGTTAAAATTCAAATATGTTTAATATTTGCGTTGGGTCCGCAATGCTGGATAAAATCCCAGATCAAATAGACAGATGATTGACAGCAGTGAGAGGAAGTCGTGTGAATCTTTCACACCACATTTTTGTTTCCTTTCTCAGGGTGCACAGAAATCTATATTTCCGGTGAAACTAAATACAGAAAATTTGACACAATCGTAGTACTTCTTCTTGCAGCCGTAACACAATCTAACAAAAACATATTACCCACTTTAAGGCAAATTCTGACTAAATTTATAAGAAGCAGTATAATAATTTTGATAATATAAATGAACTTTATATTATCATCGAATTACGTATATGTTTAACTACAATAAAGATGTTTCCTCCCTTTCTTATTGTGTGCAGTTTATATGGGATCTTGGATAACAGGAACATGAACACAGTGACGAGGTAATCGAATAAAGTGTTACAACATCACACGACAACAGACCGGCTCTTTGACTCCCTCCCTCTCTCACTCCTACTGTTTGCCTAGCCGACAGAAACAACACTTCGGTTCGTCACTCAATGCTGAGTTAACCTCTCCCTTCACGTGTCCTTGTCAATTTACGACGCTCCTTACTACTTCCCTAGCTTTTAGAAAACACTCCTCCCTCCCTAATACTTGCCGAAAGGCAGAATACGACATCAACCCAGGATATAGACACAGCCAGTGAGAGGGGGAGAGGGAGAGAGAGAGTATGAGAGCCTACTATCTTCTTTCCCCTAGTTCATTGGCACACACCGCTGTTACCAAGCTTCCTTTACACCAGCAGCTGGGAGGGAGGTTACAGCTTTGAAAAAATACTAGCAATCATGTCTGTATTCAGGGAAAACGGTCCAAATTGGATTACATTGTGTTTAAACGTTCTTACGTCACCTTGTTCCCCGACCGCTGGATCTAATACCGCCATCAATCCCTTCCCCGGCTATAGCTCGTTTTCCCGCAGCTACTGCTATTCTTATTCCACCCCTTTCTTTAACTCACTGATTGCCTCCTTTTATCACAGTAATTATATTAAATCCGCCAACCAACTTTTTCAACCAGATGGGATTTCACCCTTTTCATAATAGTGCGTACATTTTAATTATAATTTCTTTGTCAAAATAGTGTGTGAAATATGATTTCCGTTTCTGATGTGAAAAACTCGGAGGATTTTCTTCTAATGGAAGTTTCGTAGTTCTGATTTTGACTAATTTTCTTTAAAGTCCGAGTATTTACTACCGTCAAGTCGTGGATTCATAATGTTACTAATTGGCATTATAAATATATTATAGATAATTTGTTAATATCATCACCAACCATCTACATAAATCCCAAACCCATCAACAATCTAGATCACCTATCTCTAGTGAAAACCTCTAAATTATTCCTATCTCAGAATCCCAGCATCATAATGTTGTCATCCGATAAAACCAATCATACAGTAGCAATGTACAGACACGAATATGATAAAAAAAATTATTTCTCTAATTTCAGACTCAGAAATACATCAAACTTAATGAAGATCCTACAAACTCAATTGAAACATCTACCAACAAACTAATTACAGACTTGTATAAATAAAAATTAGTGACCGAACCTCAACATATATTTTACATCACATACAGCGGTCGTAACGAACATTAAACCATTATAGATATAAATCAGAATCATCCATAACTTTAACAATGAATTTTCCTGGAAAAACGCTACAAATAATATAAAATTTTCCTAATAAAATACATATTTCATATGTATAGAGATGTTCCTATGTAATGGAAGAGGAAATTCGCCATAACGTCCCTCAGTTGCAGCAAACTCTAGCCCTTTCAGCGCCTATATCGGCGATAGACATAACCTTCAAGAGTTCTTATTTACCTTTGTCATGCCCACATTAATTATACACACAAGCGACCTACGAATTTGAGAACCATCTTTTCCCGTAAAAGCTGTGATAAAAAATGTCTAAAAGCCAGGCAATGTCAGCGACTTTAGTGCGATAAGAAATAAAATTTGAAGAGTCTAAAAGAAAAGCACACTCAAAGAAGTCTAGCAAGCCATTAAGAAGGAAACAGCCAGTCTGGAACAAGCATTCAACTCTCTTAAGAGTTATTTCAAGCAACTGCTTTTAACATGTAATCTACTGTCTGCATTCAGCTCTCTGCATGAAGCGCTTTACAGGGCAGTGAGTTTTCACCAGGCTAACAACTAAGTGTTTTAACTATCTAGATCGCTCAACAAACTGAACTATCTAATTAGCCAACTCTACCAATCTACCAACCGCCAGCCATTTTCATTATTCTTCGCTCTGTCACTCTATTCTCTTTTTACTCTTTCTCCACACAAAGTCGTTCAATGAAATATTGTGTAAAGAGCAGCAGTGAGCTTGTGTTTATTCTTAAAACATCACCAAGCATTATTTCCGCTCCCACTACACATGTGTTCAGTATGACAAGTTTACTTCTCCTACAATTTCGGTTTCTTAATTTCAACGGAAACCTGTTGAGTAGAACTAAACATCTAATACAAGTTTATTGTTATTAAATTGTTTGAATTCTAAGAATCTTCACACCCTCTTTTATAATCGTCCGTTTGCATAGTTTGATTGATTACTTCCTAACTTAAATGAAACCGGTCCGACACTGGCTTTCTGATTGAGATCAGGATCGTTTCTTTTGGGGACAACTTAATGGGCCCAGAGAAGTTGCTTAGGTTGGAAAATCGTTAGTTCCATCCTCTCCAGATAATAACAAACTGTAATATTTTTGTGTGTCGCATCAGTGAGGAGCATAAGAATAATAACACAGAACGAATTAGTCACTTTTTCTGCTGGTTGTAACTCTAAAAAACTGGACGTTTCGGCCTAATGAGGTCGCTTCAGCATTACTAAAAACAGTAATTACTTCTGGAACTTAATATTTGGAATATATTTCTATCTGGTAAATGTTACATGAGCAATCTGGTTAACTTTATATTCCATTTATTAATATGGTTATGTTAAAAATGTAATTACTTTTTTTGTACTGATGAGGATACCCCATTTGACCGAAACGTCCAATATTTTAATGTGAAAACCAGGAGAAATAGTCATTAATTTGTTCTTAGTAATAATCGTCAATAATGAAATTTAGGTTATATGACTAATAGCAAACATGCCACCCCTACATTCAATAAAGAAAGAGTGCATTTATTTCGGATTAACTATTGCATACTTGAGGACAGATAATGTTTGTTGCAAGAAACTATTTGAAAAAAAAAATCTGGTGTGATACACTCACACCACAACTTTCTCTTACTCCAGTTTTATAGTTAGTATACCAAATTTTATGAAATTCGACGGTGTTTTTTATAGAGAAAATTGCAAAAACTGAAAAAAACTGTTCAGTAAAAACGCACTTCCGGTTTACTTATTTTCTTGAAACTTGGAATTTTGGCAATCTATTTACTTCTAATTAATTTTGTTTGGATAGTAGAATTGTATAATCAACTATGATAGCACTTTGGAGAAAAATAAACCCGTCCCTCCTCCCAAAATGCCCAATGTTTTAAAGAAATCATTGGAACCATTTTTGAGAAAATTGCAAAAAAGTAAAAAAAAAAAACCATTCAGTAAAGTGGTACTTCCGGTTGAGGAATTTTGACATATAACCTACTATCGGATCCCATGGTGATACATAAACGGAATATCAAGTTTGAACTTTCTGCGATTTTTCGTTTTTGAGCTATGCTGTTCACATACATACTTATACAGAGAGTCAGACACACACACATGTATGTACATATATATATAATGTAGACTATATATATAGATCATTTTCTAAAAACCACTTTTTTTAACTCAGGGAACCTGAAAACGTGTATTTCCGGTAAAACCCGATATCGAAAATTTGACACGATTACCATGAATAAAAGAAGGTCAAAAAAGCATTAAATAATTATAGTTCATTAAAAACATTACTTTTTGATTTTAATTATTTCATTAAAAAAAAAAATTAAATAAGAACAAACAAATAATACAAACCGGTAAAATGTGTTGTGTTCTAACGGCTTTCTCTTACTCAATTCTCTCTCTCTCTCTATTAATCTTTTTTTCTCTTTCGTTTTCTTATAATTTTACAAATGCACATTTACGTGAAACAAATAAATGATATACTATTGAACAAACAAAACAATAGCATGAATGTCGTGAATGGCAGTTATTTCAGTGATAAATACCAATTTGACGTCACCATCGGGTATCGGCACGTCAACCGTTTTTGTGGATTACCTAGGAGTGAGTTTGATATTAAGGCTTGGACGCAGAGACAGACGAATGTGAATTTAATTGTATTGGGTTTTCGCAAGTACCTGGACAAATGGAATCTTTAAGTCGGTGGGCCATAGTGTGGTTGAAGATCTAAAAGGGCGGGTGGGAGGTCGACGAAGCGACAGTGGATTTTTTGTTTGAAGGGTTTTGAATTGTATTAAGATTGAAACGCTTCGTAGTTGGGAATGATTTCTTCAAACTTGGCGTGCTCCCTGCACAGATATAAAACTTCGCTTTTACTACTTTAAATTACTTAAATTTAAAACCATTTTTCCAGAGAAATTTCATTTTTAGGAAGATCTAAATAATTTATATATTAGATTTCAAATGTCAATAACGTTTATATGTATTTGTTCAATATTACCGCACTAGCTTGTGGACTACAGTGTGATCGATTCAAATATCCCCTCTGTATTTGTGTTAGGACAAATGAGTACAAATTCCAAGTTACAAATAAATTTTTCCATATTATAATTGTATTATAATTAAAATACAATTGTATAATCGTACTAAAATTGCAGAGAAAAATCTTGTTAAGTGTTAGACTTGATATTTATTAGCATACATTAATAAAACGTAAATTATTATTTAAACTTTATTATATTTATTGAGAATAACATTAAATTTGAAATGGATGGTTAGTTTAAATTCAGAAAAGGTTGTTTAAATGGTCAGTTGTGAACGCCAGAGCGATCTACATATCGGCATCACATACACCCTTTAGTTCAGACTCATGCAAATAGAGTGCTCTGTGACCTACTTTGCATGCTGACCATCATTATTTGACCCACACCACCCACCCTAGCCCTCTTTGACTTGACTGTCTCACACGCGCGCCCTCTCTCACTGTTAACCCCTCCCTTCCAATACTCTATTACGCACGTACTCACATAACAGCTCATCGCCCTAGCCTAGTTGCTTTGTGTACACTTTTCTATAAAGGGGATACCCAGGAGACAAGTGTCGCACGGAGGAACTGAACATCGAATGTTAGTGGAATACCTAAGGAGTCTGGTTACTCCTTCTTTATCCCCACTCCCTCTCTCTGACACTCTCCTTCTTGGAGACTAGATCTTTCTTCCCTTTATCACCATCCTTTAAACTTGCCCTTCGCAAGTCTTCTTTCACAGTAACCCCCTTCGTAGTCTGCTTGAACTGTTCTTTTCAGCTGAATACAAGGTCTACATTTTTAAATTAATTGAATGCTTATTAAAAATGAAAATCTGATGTAAAAACTCACACGCCTTTCTCTTACTCCTGTTTAATACCATTATATTAAAAAAAGACAAATTTTCTTTAGACTTTAAATTTCACTCAATTGTCTTGTGGTGAGGGGACAATTACCTTCTCAAGTAGCTTGTAGAATTATTACAGTGTAGTCTAGAAGAGCAGCTACATAACATTTGAAATGCAACACGTAAAATTGAATTTTTCGAAAAAAGATTTCCAAATGAAAGTGACAGCTTTATATCCTGTTAGTGCCAAGTTTACACGAAATTCTTTACTGTCGTTTTCGAGAAAATAAAACAAAAAACTCAAAAACCTATTCTGTAAAATCGCACTTCCGGTTCATGAATTTTATCCGAAACTTTTTTTGTTAGATGTGGGGGTAATATAATAAGTTTGAGCTGCCTGAATTTTTTTCTTTTTTGAGATCATTTGTTCACACACACACACACACACACACACATACACTAAATACACAGACACAAACCTTAAAACATTTTTTCGTGATCGTCGTCAGGAGACCTCGAAACATGTATTTCCGGTGATAAATTCAATTTCGAAAATTTGACACGACCAATAATTCCTTTTTCTTACTAGGAGTAAGAGATAATGGTTTACAATACACACACAACTTTCTCTTCAAACTCGTGCACGACAGTCCTAGATAGAAGTGAACGTTTTTATTTTATATAAATTTGATTGAAAAGGAGGTGGCTGTTGGTTTTTATTTAGAAGTTCCTCCAGATATCCGATTTTCTTCGAACTTGGCATTTTTTAAAACATATTTAATTCTGGTCATATGGTACACATGTAACAGTTGAATTGAGTGAAATGGCATTCTATGAAGCTTTCCCAGAAACTCGCTAATATGTAAGTTTTTCCATAAATCTGCTTCAAATAAAATTGATTATGCCTAAATATGAAGAGACAATATGTCAAGTTTGAAGAAAAATCGTTGTTGAATCACTTTCGAGAAAATGTGGAAACTAAAAAAAAAAAAATCTGGTGTGAAACACTCACACAACTTTCTCTTACTCCTGTTCTCAAAATTATAATTGACAAATGATATAGTTTGTGTACAAAACTTTTCAGTAAATGCGCACTTCCGGTTTACTAATTTTCTTAAAACTTGGAATTTTGACCACCTATTTATTTCTAATTAATTTTCTTTGGATAATAGAATTATATAATCAACTATGATACCACTTTAGAGGAAGCTGTAACCCCAACCCTCCCCTAAAAGTACCCTTAAATGAATTTTCCCAGAGAAATGTGTTTTAATAAAGATGTAATCTTTGCATGTTTAGTTTATATACGAAGTTTCAAGAAAATCACGGAGATTGCGAAATCGCGAAAAAATGAAAATCATTTAGTAAAGTGTTAAAACAAACGCACTTCCGGTTATCTGATTTTTTTCAAACTCGGAATTTCAAGAACATATTTAATTTTAATTAATATTATTTAGATGACAGAATTGTCTAATAAATTGAAATAGCAGTTAAGATGAAAACTTAACCCCACATCTCCCACAGAAGTGCCCTTAAATGGATTTCCCCGGAGAAATGTTTCAAATAAAAGTTGTAGCTCTTTGTATGTGTAGTTGATATCCAAGTTTAAAGAAAATCGACGGAGCTATTTTTGAGAAAATCACAAAAACGTAAAAAAAAAAAAACCAGTAAAGTGGTACTTCCGGTTGAGAATATTGACAATAACGGACCGTCAGATCCCATGGTGATACTTAACGTAATATCAAGTTTCAACTTTCTACGGTTTTTCGTTTTTGAGCTATGCTGTTCACATACACACATACACACAGACCATTTGCTAAAAACCACTTTTTTGGACTCAGGGGACCTCAAAACGAATATTTCCGGTGAAAACTCGATATCGAAAATTTGACAGGATTACAATACTTCCTCTTACTAGGAGTAAGAGAAAGTAAAAAAAAACCGCTCAATATAGTCTAGATAAAAATGATAGGTTATGAAATAAAAGCTAAGTTTCCAGCTGTTCATTTTGTGTATTTATAAAACCATCTTTGGGAGATTCAAATTCACAGGGAGATAAATCGGAACAGTTTTCCTGCGGCCCCCCCCTCTTTAACATCAAAAGAAAAATCTGGTTTGAAACATTCACACCACTTTCTTTTAGGTAAATTTGACCTCATTCCCCTACCCTATGGCGCAACAGCCCAGACGGCGATTGGAATGGGAGGCGTGTGGTAAGCAGGCCACAGTTCAAATTTGACATCATTCACCAAGTATATTGTAATCATTTTCGAGAAAGTTCATAAACCTAATTTATGGTTAATTGATCTTCTTCAAATTTGGAATTCTAGCAAGGTTTCCAATGTAATACACATTGTATTGATGATAGAACCTTATATTATACTGAAGTGGCATTTTCGAGAGAAGTTTAACATTGTTGCTCCCCCCCCCCCCATTACTCACAAAAAACATATAATATTCAAATAAAAGTGCTAAACATTTATGTATGTTGATAGTTTAAGTTTAAAGAAAATCTTTGGAGTAATTTCCTAGAAAAAGTGTGAAAAACCTTGAGTAAAGTCCGCACTTCTGTTTGATGGATTTTGATCAAAAACCATCATTACGTTTGAAGTTCGTCTATTTTTAAGTTATTTCATTCACAAACATAACAAACCATTTGCTAAAAACATTTGTTTTTCGCACCCAGAGGACCTCAAAACATAACATCGAAAATTTGACATGATCGCCAAAGTTACTAGGACCGATTCTAATGAAAAATTTTATTCATACTTCAAATTTGTATTAAACATTTATTTGTCCTAAATATTACTTAGAAATGAGGGAGTACCATAAATTACACATTCTCTGAGTCAGGAGATATCATTGCATAAAAACCTACTACTGTTACTTGCAACATTTTCCGGGGAAAATTGTTTGTGGGTTTCCATGGTAACAGTGAAATTAAACTTTCCTCTGAAGGACAACTTGAATACAATATATCGTTCTATCACTTGTATAATGTTAGTATACATTCGAAGATTTGGGATTTTTTTTGTAATTTTCCTCCCAAACAGTACAGCAATTTTCTTGCTTTACTAACTGGAGTTTACTTAAGTGAAGTTAAAATTGCAACTTTCAGCAATTTTACTAACTGCAGGTATCACTTTTATTTGAAAATTTTTGACAAAAAAAAATCACTTTAAGATAGTTTTGCGGAATTCGTGGCGTTAAATTCCAAATGTTATATGCAATTGGTTCAGTGTTTAGTGGTGCGCTCTATTGGATAACAATATAATCACCTCTCTAACTGCCAAGGTTGGTAGGTAGGTACTTGACCTCCCCACCACCTCTGTATTAATGTTAGGATGAACATGTAAAAATTTGTGTTTATAGAAAATTTGTCATTTTACGAGTATATATCGTGTACCATCGGAAAGTAGGGAAAGTCGTGTGCGTGTTTCATACGAGATTTTTTTTTCGGGGAAATGACTTTACTGCTACCAGTTGAGAAACACTCTCAACTTTAGAATGATAGGGTCACAGTTCATTAGGAGATCTGTATGGGAGTTTCCCTCATTTCTCCACAGAATTTGAAAACGCTAGCGCATTCCTAGACCCAGCTTCTACAAATGTCCCCGAAGACAATAATGTCTCTGGAATATACGGTAGCTCAAGCGGCCTATTTTGATGCAAGTCTCAGATCTTCTCTTCCTGTCGTAGCAACACAGACGAGAATAATTAAATTGCTTCATTTCTCTGGTAGCGTTGTCCATAACAATTCTTGACTGGATCCTCATTTTCTGAGGCTTTTCTGAAGAACAAACAAATATTACGTTAACTGGAGTTGTTATGAATTGTTAAATACCCTGACAGTCCAGGGAATAATATTTTAAAAAATATTTTGAATAGTTTCCATCTTACAGTGGATGTTAGCGTTAAAGAGGTAGAGAAAATATTGTAGCTATAAGTAGTTCACGTATAGTCTTAATGTTGTACCGAAATGGCCACACATATCCGGATTGAAATACATAATATCTGTTGGTGGGGAAGATTACGGTGTTATATCATTCACCGAGCTAGAGTAACATATGAATGTTATCAAAAACAGGAACCTGCAGAAAATATATTCATGTTTACTGGTTATAATATACGTATACGTATATACATACATGCTGAGAAGATCTAGAATGTAACTTGTAAGTTAGTGCGTCGCTCATCGTTGAAGCAGATTGCTGTACCAAGCCAACTCATTTATTCCCACACTTATCCTAATCCTCTTTCAACCTAAACCTGTATACACCACCCTCTGCTAGGTCCTCTGAAACTGCTTCTGGAATTAACATCCTGCTTACTACTCTCACACCAGCATCATACAGACTCTCTCTCTCTCTCTTCAACTATACCCCTTTCTGTTTTCCTTCCCTTTAGCCCCTATACTACTGACGACGCTACTGACACCCTCCGATTAATTATTATTCTCCTTAATGGAATTTTAACGACCCACCTTCCAAAACGTTATCCTGCCTTGCCTCCTGAGACAGTGAACACAAGAAGTAGAAGTGCCTAAGAGGGATGGGCGAGAGAGACAGGATTAGCACACGCTTTGGAAATTCGTTTTAAACTAAAGAGCGCTATAAATAATAATAAGTACAGAGTTTAGTTGAGCAGATTTAAAGTTGCTTATTTAAGAAGCTCACAGTGGATATTTCTAGATATCATTACTGTTTGCCGTGTGGATGCCATCATCAAATTAAAGAACAAATTACAATATAATAAATATTTATTATAATGTATTTTCAATTGATAAAATGCGATAAAAACTTAGATTAGGTAGAAAATTTTATGATAGCAAAAGGAAGACGTTTGCTGACAATGATGTGATCTCAGAATATATGAAACTGGGCAGCTTCAGCCAATAAAGCAATACGTTCTATTGATAAGCGACTTCAAGTACACTATAAGACGGATAGCTCTGAGAGTTTCGGTTGTGTTCTAGTTCAGACAGAGAGAGTAAGTGCGCACTAAAAGAAGAAGAAAAATGCCGGGGTAGAATGAATTACGAACTTACTTTTTACAAATTGTGGTCGTTTATATCATATTCTGGTCGCTTATGTCAGGACCCTTTACATGGTATAAGGCGATCTAAGTATTAAAAAAAAATTGTTTTTCGCTATTTTCTGGTAAACAAATAATGGCCCTGAAACATTTACAGGCATTGGGAGGTGGTAATTGGGGGCCTTTTAAAGCCCTATAGACTTATATAATATTTAAGACTCACTAAATGAATTGCTAGAATTCTTAGTTTAAAGAAAAATCAATTAAGGGAATTCTGACTTAGAATAAGTTTTTGTGTTTTTTCGGTATCATTTCCAAAAAGGCTTCAACAATTTTCTTTAGAATCAAACTTGGAATTTTCACTAAATTTATTCAATATTATGGAGAAATCGCTTTAGTTAACGCTTTCGCTGATAGATGACAGCACTATAGGAAGAGGCTGTATTTTGAGAAGGTAAAAGGCAGGTTAAAAGAAGGTTGTGTAGTTCGTGAAATCAGTTGTTTATGTTGATCTATTTCCAAGTTGTTTTATGTGTTTTAATTACTTTTCTTTTAATTATTACTTCCGAAAGTTGTGTGATAATAATTTACTCTTTAATTATAACGGTTGTGATAAGTTTTGTCTTTTGTGAACACTAAATATAGTTGGCAAAGTGAAATTCAAGTGACTATTTTTAATCATTGATCCGTTCTCACAAAGGGTACGCTGGGAGAATCTAAATTAAAAACGATAGTTGAGGGAAGTGTGACCTTCCGGCTCTCCAAAATCCTTCCTAAAATCTATTTATTAGGAAAGATATTTCAAACAAAATTAATTTTCTTCAAAGTATGTGAACTTACAGAGAGCTACAACTTTTATTGGAAACATTTCTCCGGGTAAATTCATTTAAAGAGGTTTTTGGGGGAGTGGTAGGGATTACGGTTTTCTCTAAAGTGCTATCTTAGTTGATTATACAATTCTACCATCTAAACATAATTAATTGAAAATAAACAGATTGCCAATATTCCGAGTTTCAAGAAAATTAGTAAACCTTGAAGTGGGTACGTTTTTATTGAACAGTTTCTTTTTGAGTTTTCGCAATTTTTTTCCATTAAAAACACCGACGAATTTCTATAAAATTAACTACAATAACTATAAAATTTGTCAATAACAAAATTTTGAAAAATGAATTAAGAGAAAGTTGTGTGAGTATTTCATACTAGACTTCTTATCATTAAGATATAGCTTTATATTTACTCGAATAAATGATATGTTTCATTGCTACGTTACTTCTAAAGTTATAAATGGAAATAACAATCATTTCTTCTTTAAATCGATGTTAAAAAAAAAAACCAGTGTCCCCAGGTGGCCCGAAATGGACAAAAAAGACCCTATCTTAGGACACACCCTATTGATTGTACATTATCAAGTACAAAGTACTACTGTCCGCCTGTACAGGGCCTTCCAGCTGGCTCCCCCATACTTCTAAAACAGATGGATATAACACGTGACCAAGAACTTTACCTTCGTCTTACTTATAGCAAATTTCTGAATAATTTTAATTGGGGTGGGCTGGGGTTCTAATGATATACTGTTGCTATGGGCATGACGATGATGGTGTGTAAATTTGGATGCATGTTGTAGTAAGACGTATTGGTTAATGAATGAATGTGTAATAGTAGAAGGGCAAAGAGACTGAAACCTATCGTCTCTTTGTTCAAGGTAGAAACGAGTAAAGGGGAGTTCTCATTCTCTCTCTCTCACTCTGTATAAGCGGATTTACTGTATAATATCAGTAATGCGTAAAAGACTGTAATCTTCTTCAATGAATACATCCTCCGTACTTCATCATTCTAATTCTCTTTCAACTACTTTTAACAAACAAAAAACCTCATATTTCACAAAATTACCCCCTCTTATAAAAGTAATTGTAAAAAAAAATCTAGTGTAAAACTTACCGCAATTCTTATAGTTCTAAATAACAGGTTTTGTTGAAACTTCGAAGTTTCACTAAATATTTTTAATTGATTTTTTATTAGAAAGCCGGCAGAATGATACTGCAATTTCTGGCACTTCAGAGTGGTAATTGAGGTCATTCGCTTCCTCAAAAACCATCTAAATTGATTTTCTTTGAGGGAAGGGAATAGCTAAGTGGATAGTATACTGGACTTCCACGGAGGACCCGGTATGCTTCCAGCTGTACTGTCCTTAGATTTTTTCTTCATAGGAGCCTGTACAGCTCACTGTCTGTAACGAGAGAACACTGTCCGGAGACCGGCAATGCACTGAGAAGGCTCAGGGCGCCAATGACCACAGATGGATGTTGATGCGCCTTAAATTAAAAGAAAAAAAATTCTACGGAGCAACACAAAGATTAAACGGAACATTACTTTCATATAGCAAGGAAAGTCTAACGTCATCCCACCCTGAGAACCACCTAAAATAACTTTTCTCGGAAAAATGTTTCAAAAAGAAACGATGTTTATGATAGCTTTGTATACCAGAAATGAAAAAATTTCGCTCTGATGTTGTGAGAAAATCAGGATGTATTTGAATAGCACAACAGCTCAAAAACGAAAACAAAAACATGACTTTCATATTTGGTATTCCATTTCGGTATCACAAGGGATCTGTCAGAATTCTCCAATCGGAAATACCAATTTACTGAACAATTTTTTACTTTTTTGCATCAAAAAATGACTCCAACGATTTTCTTTAAACTAAGAATATAATAACTACACATACAAAGAACTACTTTTATTTAAAACATTTCTAATAGAATTAAATATGTTGCCAGTATTCCGAGTTTGAAGAAAATCGGTTAACCGGAAGTGCGTTTCTACTGTACTAACTGCAAAATTCTACTAACCAGTTTTTTTTTCTAGTTTTATAAGATTTTCTCGAAAATGGCCCCAACGTTTTCTTTCAACCAAGTACATTAACCCCACATACAATTTTCTATAAACTCCCCAAAGAAATGGATGACGTCATATCGAATTGTTTGACGAGAAGAAGTTGTATTGGCAAGATTGCGCTTAGCCATACTCTGCTAACACACAGCTACTTGTTTCGTAGTGAGCAACCGCCGATATGTGGCGTTTGCATGGTAAAATTGACTGTCCGCCACATTCTAATTGAATGTCCAAATATGTTAAAGCTACAGAAAAATTGAATATGCCAAACAATCTGAGAGAGGCACTAGATGATGATGAATGTAGCGTGAGCAAAACAATACACTTAGAGACATTCAACTATTTAATTTGATACGATAATCTGAACATGTGTCAGAAATTGCACGTGGAAAGGTTGGCTGGATAGAACGTGTGATTTAGTGCTTAATGTAATAGAACGCCAGGGCAAAGGACCTTAGTTCTACAAAAAAACAAGAAATAAAATTCTATAATATTTATTTATTTATTTTTTATTTAAGGCGCGTCAACATCTATGGTCATTGTCGCCCTGAGCCTTCTCAGTGCACTGCCGGCCTCCGGACAGTATTCTCTCGTTACAGACAACACTGGCCATCTCCGGACAGTGAGCTGTTGAGGCTCCTAGGAAGAAAAAAATCTAAGGGTAGCACAGCTGACTCGAACCCGGGTCCTCCGCGTGGGAGTCCAGTACGCTAACCACTTAGCTATTCACTTCCCTTCTATAAATATAAAATATCGACTAAACTTACAAAGCGCTGGAACTTTTATTTGTAACTTTTCACCGAAAAAATTCATTTAAGGTGGGTTTTGAAAGAGGGGCAGGGATATGTTTTTTTTTCCTCTAAAGTGCTATCATAGTTTATTATACAATTCTATCATTTAAATAATATTAACTACAATTAAATACATTATCAAAATTCTGAGTTTGAAGAAAATAGGTTGACCGGAAATGCGTCTTTACAGAAGTTATTTCAGTTTTTTATAATTTTATGCCTAGAAACACCACGGATTTCATTAAATTTGTTACACTAGCTATGAATACAGTGCCTACCACTTTTATTGGGGATTTTATTCGGAGTAAGTTCATTTAAAGAAGTTTCGTGGAAGAGGGAGTCATTTTATTAAGTTTACATTCTGTAATTGTTATAAAATTGAAGACAAATAAACATTTAGTAATAAATTATAAGTTTGAAAAAAATTTGTCAATTATAATTCTGTAAACTGCAGTGTAGTGGAATCAATTGTCGTGATTCCTGAGGTATGAAGTTAGATGTCTTGAAGAGGGCTTTATTAGGCGGAAGTTAGTTTAGAGAATTACCAGCACTGAATTTATAAAAATAGAAAATGTTTTAAAAATAATTTGAATGAGCCTAATGGTAACTACAATTAATATGATTTGATAAAGTAAATAAATAATTTTAAGAGTTAAATAACAAATAATTAATATGATTAAAATAAATAAACTAATATGCACAACTATGAAAATAATTATAAGATAAACCTTGTATAGGGACGCGCTCGGAACTCAAGTATAACTGCTGCTGTAAAATGATACTGATATAATGATGTGGCTACTCGTATAATGATGAATGATATAATGATCCCCTCTTCCAGTGGGGCGAAGTTTATATTAGTCTTACTCACACACTGTCAAGTGTGTAAGAAAGTTCTCACACTAAGACATCTCTAGTAGCTGCGACCTTGGTTAGGTCGGCGACCAGTGATTCAGGTCAGTGGCCAGATTTGGTCGCCCATCGGCGACTTTCAAAGACCAGGTGGCTTCTGTTCAATAGACAGGGCTTTATCGGTGCTTGTCTTTGATACCTTTGTATTGAAAAGGCAGCGGCCGGCTGTGGGGCCACCAGTTATAAATTATTCTTTCCTTTTGTTATATTTTGTGAAGACTTTGACATTGCTATGTCATTACAGCAGTAAGAGAAAGTCGTGTGAGTGTTTCACACCAGATATTTTTATTTTGGTTTTTGAACCCCTTTTCTAAAAAATTTTTTGAATTTGCAACAATTATAATATAGGTCAACTTGTTCTTATCAATCCAAATGTAAATTATATTAGGGAAAAGTTCTTGTTAATTCAAAAACTTGTCTCGTAACTCTAGAATAATTTTGTGGTGAAGATTTAGAATCTAATGGTTGTTAAAGGTGACAATTTTACAGCACAAAATGCAATATTAACTTTAAGAAAGTCCATTTTGGAACTTTGCTTGTATGAATCCCAACATTCTTGTCGTATAGTGATTTTCTCTCTCTCTCTCTCTCTTAAACTTCATGTGTTATATTCTCATTTCAAGTAAACTGGATAAGACGATGAAGTCCCACTAAACTACTCTGACATGAACCAAACGTTCCCTATTTCCAATAGTACACTAACTACGATAACAGAAATGGTGAAGAAGTACGGTAGAGGGTAAAGCTTTTGGTGTGAACTTTGACTTTGGACAAGGGAAGGTGGTAAGGTTTAAAAGCTGAAGGTATAGAAAATAGGTGCTTGCTGTGGAGGGGTTATTCTGTCGGTCGACCAGGGCCCAGTGTACAGGATGTGAAGGGGTGAAAAGCTTTGTAAATGGGGTCGGCAGTAGTTGAGTGAGTGGGTTAGAGAACCCAGTGGCGTAGAGGGTGCCGAAGGGCACCGGAGAAAGGGAGGAGTTGTCTCCTCCTTTAGAGTTCGTAATCAGGGCGCACCACGTGCCACCGACAGCAACTAATGAGCCCTTTCCGCTTGCTACAAATTACCAACAGCTACCGGGTTCCCCAACCTCCGCTTCTACTTACTTGCTGAAATAGAATTTCAGACAGCAACTCTCTCTTTCTTTCTCTCGTGCCCTCACTGTCTCTGTGTGAGTGTGATGCTGTTGTCGAGGCAGCCAGTACAATTTAAGTTGCTGGCTGACCGCCGGTTGTACCAACCTTCCATGTTCTCTCTATCACACTCACTTTGTTCTGTAGCACGGCAGAAATGGTTAGCCGTTTACTCTTCTGTTCAGGGTAGATCGATCAACCCCATGCCGGCTGCTTGGTCTAGCTGCTCTATTGTGTCACACTTGGGAACAGCACTTCAAGCAACACTTAGTTGAACACATACACAATGACATCACACCGCCTCCTTGTCACCTACAATCCTAACAACTCAGTCTTCCACCTTCCATCCACAACATCAAGATGACAACAACAAAACATTCATACGACTTTCTATTACTCCAAGAACTTATGCTGAAATAGAAAGGGTAATACTATGTACACTAAAATTGGAACTGTGTACTGTATCTGAATCTGGAACTGTATACTGAAGATTAGCAAGGATGGCATAGAAGGCGCCTCATTGGTTAATAATGCACGACTTTCTACTAACAGAAGGTAGACTGCCCTAAGATCATAGATAGGAAGAGGTTCACTTTTAAGTATTCCTCGTTCATTCTCACTCTTACATAACTCCATATCATCAATAGACGTTCATTTCTTGTATGAAAGATAATCTTCAGTTTCAAATTTGCCGTCAGAGTAGCGCCGAATATTTGTAAGTGCCTCTGTAAGAAACAAATCCGGTCCGCTTGCACCAAAGAAAAGGCACATGCTATAAATTGGTATTGGATTTGATTCACAGACTTTAGCACCAAATATTTAATCGTTTGTTGAATACACCCCGGCTGAAAAAAAAAACAACATTATTTTTACTTTATATTTTCATTTACTTCTGCTAGTAAGTATTGCGATCTCGTCAAATTTTCTAAATTGAGTTTTCACCGTAAAGATCTGTTTTGTGGTCCTTTCAGTAAGAAAAAAATGTTTTTAACGATTAGTCAGTGTGAGTATCTGACATGAAATTTTCCGTCAAAATCCATCAACCGGAGGCGCGAGTTGTTTTTTCCAGTTTTTTCTTGGTATTATCTCGAAAATAGCTCCAATGAATTTCTTTAAACTTCGTATACAGACATACAGACATACATAGCTATGTCTACAGACACAAATATCGATCATTTTCATTTTAAACATTTTTTCCCGGGCAAATGGATTTTTTTTTATATGTTCTGGGTGAACAGTAACGTTAAGCTTTCCACAGAAATATCATTTTAGTCGACGTGTAGTTTTTTACCACCTATATGCTCGTAATATTAATAATACATTAAAAGCTTTCATAGAATATCAAATTTGAAGAAAATCGGTTAACCAAAAGTGCTATTTTACAGAATAAGTTTCGTGATGAATTTTCTGGAATTTTCCCGGCAACTACTACAGAGATTTTCTTTAAACTTGATGTGTTTACTGTAGAGATGTATAAACTACACTTTTTTGAAAATTAAAAAAACAATAATTACTTTAGATAGTTTACAGAATTTTCGGCGTTAAATTTCAACATACTAGATATTTTCTGGTATTTTATCCGGTATAGCATGCATATTAATTTCTTCCTGACCGGTTTCGGATTTTCATCCATCGTCAGAGCGAATTCACCAAGTTCGTGTAGAGAGTTCACTTCAACAAATGTTTCTGTTACTTATTACTCACACTTGTATATAATTATGTGGAGAGGTTATAAGGTTATGTTATTATCATAAGTGAGAGTAACAAGTAACAGAAACATTATGTTGAAGTGAACTCTCTACACGAACTTGGTGAATTTGCTCTGACGATGGATGAAAATCCGAAACCGGTCAGGAAGAAAATAAATATGCATGCTACGACGGAAAAAGTACCAGATGTTATCCAGCATTGCGGATCCATCCACATATTCAACAATACTAGATATTTTACTGCACCTTCCTCGTGATGCATTTTCTTTAGTATTGAAATTTGTACTGCAAACTACATGAATAGAGGGAAACATGAGCTTACCGCTCCCAAAACTCCCTCAAACAATTTTTTAGAAAAAATATTTAAATAAAAGTGATGTTTCTTTGTTTTAAAATAAATTTATCAAGTTTAGAGAAAATATTCAAGACTTTATCCCTGTATACCATATGCTACTGCTACTTTGGATATTCATCCATTATGGTGGATATCACGCTTAAATTAAAGCGCTTCCTAAGTTCTTAGATTAAAGTAAATATATAACAGAGGCGTTCTGAATAGGATACTGGGTTCTTTAGAATTTGGTCGATTAAATGATAATTGAAACTCAAGAATAGTTTCGTACACAACTATCCTGTAGATCTAATATGCATTTTATGATCAGAGATCTTCCGCGATAGCCTGCTTGCATTTTATGAAGTTGTGATGTCAGTGTAGTTGTTGGCGGATTCTTTATAAAGGAAGTCGCTTTAAAAGATCTAATTTAAAAGGAAGTCCGGCGATTTAAAGATCCAAGGTTTTAATATTTGTATGCAGTATGAGATCGTCTATAAAGTGTATAATATATATGTGAGAGTAATCATGAATGGTGATCAGCTAGAGTTAGCCTAATAGTTGCACTACATCAACAATCCCAGCATGCCCTATGTTCGGATTATTAGGCAGGAACCCAAGTTCCCTGAAATAGTGGCTAGTCCATTCCCTTCCTAAGATGAGTGGTGAACAGGCCAAATAAAAAAATCAGAAAAATTGCAGAAAATCTAAACTTTGTATTTAGTTTATGAATGATCTAAAGAACTGATCGGAAGATTTTGAGAAAAATCTGGCGATTAAATTACACATAACTTGTAAGCGTGTTAAATTTTCGAAATCGCGTTTTCACCAGAATTACCCGTTTTGAGGACACTCTGTTCGAAAGAGTGGCTTTTACATAATGCGTGTGCATGTGTGTGTGTGAGTGTGTGTCTGTGTGAACAGAATAGATTCAAAAACGAAATGTCGCAGGAAGTTCAAACTTGATATTCCGTTTAGGTATCAGCATGGAATCCGTCAGTAAGTTATCTGTCAAAATTCTTCAACCGGAACTACTACTTTACTAAACGGATTTTTCACTATTTTACGATTTTTTCGAAAATGGCTCCAACTATTTTCTATTAACTACACATATAAAAAGCTATAACTTTTATTTAAAACATTTTTCTGGGAAAATTTATTTAATGGGGTTTGGGGGGGGAGGGGTGAGATTATGTTTTCCTGCTAATTTGCTAATTTGGTTATGAAATGTGATTGGTGATGTTGTGTTGTTGTATGTTTGTAGTAGCTTGAGCGATTTACTAAAAGGGCTTGTGTTTGTAAGTTTTAAGAGAGAGAAGTAATAAGAATAAGAAAGTAAACACTGCTAGATAAATTAAATATATTATCTTTAAAGATATTTAAATATTTTACAATATCACAACTATTATGTTTATGAAATTAAGTATTTATCTAGATTAAATGCAAAGCTCTTATGTTTTAACTAAATGGCACTGATTTTTAGAGAGCGATTCCTGAAGCAAGTGTTCTGGCTTTGAAAGCAGAATGCAGACTGTTCGAAAGAGTGCCTTTTCTTACAAAACAGTTGGCCAAGTGGCATTGTATTAATTTAACGGATTCTTGTGCCTTTGTCTTCCTAATAGCAATGACCTTAAATTACAGTACCTGACTCTTTTCACTGCACTAAGATACATTTAAAATATTAACAAAATTCTATTTTTCAAACTATAAAATACTCTAAACTATTTTTCAAAACTATTATTTTCTTTCATTTCTTTCTTCCATTACAGTTAATTATACGATTCCTTCATAGAATTAAATGTGTTGCCAAAATTCTGAGTTGGAAAAAACTCGTATGACCGGAAGTGCGTATTTATTGAATAGTATTCTGACATTTTTCTACGATTTTCTTCATAAAAGCAGCAATTAATTTAATTAAACTAATAAATACAAAGATCTATCACTTTTATTTGAAACTTTTTCCGAGAAAAGTTCATTTTAGGGAGTGTTGGGTGAGGGGGGAGGTTGAGCTTTCTTTAAAAAAGTGGTTTTATTAAGTTTAGATTCGGCCCGTTTAAGACATCAAAGACAACTAAAAATATTACGAGAGAATGAGAAGTTTGAAGAGAATTTATTTTTTTTTTTTTACTGTGTAAATTGCATTAAGAAAAAGTCGTGTAAGTGTTTCACACCGGATTGTTTACCTGTAAACGTTTCACTTTAGTACAAATCAATGATATCTTAACCTGGTGGGAGTTAAGGAAACTAAACGTTTACTAAAAATTCCTAATTATAAGAAGATTTTGTTCAAGAGACTGAGTAAGAACTGGAGGAGTAAGCGAAAGCCGGGTGAATGTTCCATACCAGATTTTTCTTTGACCTCAATATGTCAATTAATGACTAATGCGATACTTGTATTGAAATTATGCAACTGAAAATTTCATCATTATGAATAGAACAATGAATCTCTAAAAAAGTAATATTGATTTCGGCTCAAGTAAGAAATTACTTACAGGTGAGATCAATTGGATTAAAAAGTAAGTAGTTTAGGAGGTACTACACAATAGATTAGTTGGAAGTTTAGGGGCGTTGCTTGGAAATATGTTGGAAGAGCCAAGGGATAATTTAGTTTAAACACGTGTCAAAGGAAAGACCAGGGTTGTAGGATGTAATAGTGTTAGGTGTATGGTCCAGTTGGGGAGACCCTTAGTCGTTGCCCAGGGACACTGAACAGTTCTCTCAGTAATACGGGCGATAGTAATACAGCCCTGTTTCTAATCCCACTCCAGGTTGAGTATAGGCAAGAGAGGGCGCCCGGAATCAAATTTTCTTATTGAACAACTCTATACTACTAGGTTGCTGTATATATGTATACTATACAGCCACATAGTGCTTCCAAAGTTAACCCAGAAGAAAAAGGAAAAGGCTGAAGAGAATCGTGGATAAGAACAGATGGGTCCGGGAGTATAGGCATGAGGGAAGAAGAAGAAAGAATAAGAGTGAAGAGAGGAAGGAAAAATTACTAAGGATGGGAATAAGAAAAGGGAGTAGAGAGAGAGAGGTGGTTAGAAGGATGAAGCTGGAGGAGATGTTAGTCTGGTGAGAGCGGGTTGTTAAGAAGGGGTTAAAGGGGTGTGCGGTATGGGTTGCGGACGACCAATGAGGGCTGCCGCATCCCCACCCCCTGTGACGTCATAATGCCCGGGCTACACCGCCTCCTCTGCTGTTGCCTTTCTCCTTCTACATGCCGCCTCCAAGCATCCCCTTCTTATTGCACCTCCATATGACGCCACACACAATAAACACCCAACGTTCCCTATACTACAAACACTAAACTAATTACATTCTTCCTTTGCCAATTTTCCTAAAATTGGCTTCTTATTGCTCTTCCACATCCCCTATTTCCTCTCAAACGCCTCTTGATTTCCCCTTCTTAAAAATAAAACGAAAAATTTCTTTAAATTTTTATACAAAACTTTAGTCCATCTTTTTTATCTTTAAACAATTGTAATATCTCGGCCACTTCTTTTTTTTTCTAATTGGCTCATTATTAAGGCGATCTACTGGAGTTGGAGCACGCTTTCCAGTTAATGATTTTATATAATTTGATGGAGATATTTAACATAATTAATATTTGGTATTTTATTTAATATATAACATCCTGTATCAGGGGTGTTTCTGTAAAAATTATAAAAACAAAACAGTAAGTTGAAGCTGCAATAAGAGGAAGAGCGGTCCTATCAAATTGTCAAAATTGAGTAATCACCGGAAATACTTATTTTAAGATCCTCAGAGCGAATTTTAGCTATGCTTGGTGAATTTGTTTACGAGAGAGATTTCAAAAACGAAAAATCCGAGAATGAAGTCCCAAAACTCTTTGTATATTCTATTTAGATACTATTGTCATATCCTATACTATACAAAAGTTTGAATAAAAAAAATCCATAAACCAACCATGCTTTCCTGAATGTTTTTCCCCCAGTTAATCGCCGATTTTCTTCAAACTTTGCCCAAAAACGAACAAATAAATGGCATCACTTTTACTTGAAATATTTTTCCAAAAAAAAAAAAAAAAAACTGTTGTGAAACACACACACACCATTTTCTCTTGCTTAGCGAGAAAATTCTAAACAATTCAAAAACCTATTCTGTAAAGTCGTACTTCCGGTTAACCTATCGTATTCAAATTTCGAATTCTATCAATGCTTATAATGTATATTGATAGTTATAGTTGATAGAATCATACACTGTACTGAAGTGATACTTTAGAGGAAACCATAATGTTTTCCCAGAAGCTCGCAATGAAATCAATGAACATTGTAGGAACATGATAGGGAAATGTATCAAATAAGAATGTGATTGCTATTTAAGTGTATAGATAATATAAGAAGTTTTTAGAAAATTGTTGGAGCCGTTTTCAAGAAAATCGTTAAAAAACCATTGAACATAATAATATGATCAATCGTTAGCGCCCTTCATTAATCTAAAGTTCTATAACCTTTTGGAAAGGTAACTTCTCCGTTTTCGTTAAATCAAAACATTCTCTAATTTTATATGTTGCCAAAACATCATTTGCTTTAATTTAATTTTTTTAACCGACTCTTGTAAAAAACAATATTTATCGAAGGTGAAGTGTATGCAAAGTGAGTATCGTTGTGCAAAAGTAAAAGTATTGTAAAAGTAATTTACTTTCCCGTTAAATATTGTACTTTTTTCTACAACAATTAAAAATATTAAAAAAAAAAATTGGTGTAAACCACCTACATGACTTCCTCTTGCTACGATTTACATAGTTATATATATATATATATATATATTCCACATAGTTATTACCTAGTTTCAAATTTCACATATAACTGAATATATACTCATGTCTTTACGTAATATAATTCAGCAAAAAAAGGCGAACTCGGTAAACTAATTCGGAAGTTTGGCAACACATTAGATCGTAAAAAAGGCGATAGAATCGTATAATATATTGAAATGGTACTTTAGAGGAAAGCCTAACCTAACCCAACTCCCACAATGACTATTAAATGAACTTCCCCAGAAAAAATATTTCGAATAAACGATGTAGCTCTTTTTTTTTTTAAATGATTTGAAAAATTTGTGCAAAAAACTGAAATATCTATTCGGAAAGATAGTACTTCCGGTCATTCGATATGGACAGAAATCTTACCGCCGTGTCTCATTGTAACATCTAAACGAACTATCAAGTTCCGGCTCTCTGCACTTTTCCGATTTTGCGTTATGCTGACCACACGCATACACACACATATTTATATACACAGAAACCACTTTCTTCAAACCACTTTTGCAACCTTAAGAGACATCAAAATATGTATTTCCGGTGAAAAATTTCAAAAATTTGACACGATCGTAATACTATTTTCTAACAGCTGTAAGAGAAAGTAAAGAGGATGTAAAAAGAGTTAAAGCTTATACATTCATCTGTAAGAAAATGTTGTGCATTGAAGTGGAGAAGGTTCAGTAGGGTTATAGAACGTTAGTTTAAAGTTAAACAAAATTGTTGATTATGATGAAGGGATGTTAGCTCAGTGGTAGCGCGCTGGATTAGCAACTCAAAGTTCCCGGGTTCGAGTCCAGCAGACGGCCATTAGATTTTCTCTTCCTAAAAGCTTCTACAACTCACTGTCCAGAGGCTACACTTGATGACCATATGACCATAGATGTTGACGCGCCTTAAATTAAATTAAAATAAAAAAAAAAATTATAGATTTACAATGCTAAAACAAACATTTAATTAAGAACTTATTTTTTAGTTTAATATTATTAAAACATTTTAGCAATTTGAACGAAATCTTTTTGTATAATTCAAAGTTGGCAACTCTGTAATCTCTTGAGTTTAAAAGTACAACTTTAGCCACGATTTTAGTGGAATAATTGTCACATTATTCAACTGTTACAGGAAAATATACTGTTTAACTCGAGAGGAAATTTTTTGTAACTCTCGTTCAGTTACTTTATTCGTTAATTCTCCTATAACGGATTTCATAGAACCTAGCCATTTGTATAGGACCTCTCTGAGCGTGATGTTTTTATTTATCATAAGGAAACACTAAAGTCTGAGCTGGGCCTGCTTTCTCATATTTCTATATTCAATCAGATCATGGAAATTTAATTTATCGATGCATGTTTTCACGGTCCCTTAAAATAAAAGACAAATTATTGCCATCATAATTAAAGATCTACTAGTTAGAGGTTTCAACTTTTAGAAACTTTGTGTTGTCGTTTGTGAAGAAAGGGTTCTAAAGGTTTAACAGGAAGTTCTCACTCTCTCTCTCTCTCACTCTGTCTCTCTCCCTTGGTATTTGGTTAGCAGCTAAGGTCGTTCTTTTACACTGTTTTGTATTTTCTCGGCAACTGAAAATACACCACCCTATCCATAATTTTCTCCCCCCCTTCAAAATCATTCCTATACAAACACATATACACACACATACACACCTACGTCTCTCCTTTTTAACCCAGTTGATACTAATTAACATATCCCTCTGCTTCTTCTGTCTCTCACTGAGATAAAGAAAGGTCAACCCTTTCTTAACGCGCCCTAACTTATCACCCTTTACTAAGTTGTTACTAGGTCTGACTTTTTCGGCGACAACAACCCTTTTACTGCAGGGTTTGAGGAAAGTATGGTCTCTGGTTCGCTTGTTAGTGCGGATGAAATGTTATTCTAAAGTTCGCCTTTTCTATATTACTACTATGACCTCTCTACAACTCTTGTTCTAAAACATCAAGTGTCTTTTATCTATCAACTTCTATTTTATTGACTAACCTTTTCTATTTGTTTACTTGTTCCTAATCATTGATTTAAAAATATATTTATCATATCGCCTTCTGTTACTTTCACTAACACTATACGTGCCAAACTTTAGCGAACTGAATTCTCACAGTCAGTAAGAGCTATGTTTTAGCGATTGGTCTGTACCTATGTGTTTGTGTGTGTGTGTTTGTGTTGTGTATGTACGTGTTTCTGTATCTGTGTGTGAGAGAGAGGAGGCAAAATATATGAAAACCATCTCTGACACGAAAGTTATATCCAAAATCCATCCACTAGAGATGCTGCTTTATCGTTTTTCCGCAAAGAAAGGCCATAAAGGGATTTAAAACATTTTTCCAGAAAAATTGTTTCATTTTGATTTTTAGACGGGATCTTGGGTGGGGGTGGGGGTGAGAGGGCTACAACGTTTGGCATAACTTCAACAATTTGTTCGAAAATGACTCCAACGATTTTTTTAGGGGGAGTTTTCTTGGGACGTCTGTGTCTGTGTAATATTAAGAGGAACTAAAAGTTCAACAAAAATTCCTAATATTTGCAAAAAAAAATTCGTGTGATCGTTCACATCAGATTTTTTCCAAAGATATTTTTGGTCACTTACAAACTGGAGACTGATTCACTCGAAGGTTAGGCTTAAGGAACTGATCAATGAAGTACAACCAAACCTTTCAACTAAAGATGCTTGCACACAATCAATATTAGTGACCAATAATATTGGCGGGGCTGGATGTCCACAGCCATGTCAATAAAACTGTCATTATTTTGGTATTGACTCCTCTGAATATCTGCTAGGATATTTTCTCACACAGCGTCGAATTGTACTCCGCTGTAGTGGCAAACACCATGTAACCCATCGATGTTGAAGAATTCGCGGGTATTCAGATTGTAATGTGCACAAGTTTTAAGAATAAACTAGATAAGAAGAAGAAGTGGAGGGTATGTGGTCCAGATATTGGTCAAGAAGGCGGTTGACACATGGTCATGGTAACTTGCTTCGAGTACTCAGTGAAGAATCAGCAGATTACCGAAATTTCCTGAGGATGAATGAAGTGGCATTCAATCAGCTATTGGACATGGTTGCACTCTCTGTCGTATCCAATCATCACAATCCACAATATTCCGCCGAACCATTGATGCTCTCCCTACTACATAGCCAATCTTATCCTTCATACTGACCTAAATATATTCCTTTCGTCACCGATATGGTCAAAACTCGATGTTAAAAAAAAATTCTACACCAACCTGTCTTCTATTGCCACTTCCTTTGGTGGGCTCACTATTAACGTTCCTATAAGTTCAAGGCGTCGCCTAAAGCGCAAGTTGTTGCGTGACAATCTAGTGTAAAGATTATTATAAAAGATCAAAATTAAGAAGATACACGGCGGATGCTGTGTATTTCAAGCTGTGTTCACACATATGTGACGTGCATATATTCCGCCTTATCCCTTTTCCTTGACTATATTGTTGCAAATAAAATTGAAGGGTGAAAGAAAAAAATAAGAAAATTATAGAAATATTATTGTTTTTAAGACGAACATTTATTGCAATCACGACCAGGAACTGAAATAGATAAAACTGCGATAACTAGTTAAAAAAAATCTAATGTGATACTCTCACACGACTTTCTCCTGCTCTTTAATACAGTTGTGTATAAAATGACTAATTACAGACGGGGGGGGGGGGGGAGAAGCACCAACCTATCAACCCAGGCACTTACAAAAATGATTACATTTTAGTCCAGAAGAGCGCGCCAATAAGATTGAACCAAAATTGCATATGAAATATGAAATTTAATGCCACAAATTCCGCACAATTTTGAGAAATGTTTCAAAAAAAAAAGATCGGGTTTTAATATCTTTGCACTCCAAGATTAAAGGAAATCGTCCTAGTGGTTTTTGAGAAAATTTTGAAAACAAAAAAATCAAAAAACCTATTCTGTAAAGTCGCTGATTAACTGATTTTCTTCAAATTTGAATTTCTAGCAATGCTTCTGACATATATCAATATTATGTACATAGTAGAACCATACATTATATTGAAGTTTACTTTAGAGAAAAGTTTAATGTTTTACTGTTCCCATACAAAAAAGAACGATTTCCCCAAGAATATGTTCCCTTTATTATCCTTGGTAAAGAGAGAGATTAAAAATTAAAAAAAATAATCAGAATAATTTGTAGTTAATTGTTATATGTTTCAGGATTGGCACAGCAACTTGGAGAAGGTGGCTGGACTAGAAGTGGTTATCCACCCTATTTACCACCACCACCGCCTCTACATCATTCCCAACTGTTGGCACTCTCGAATAGCGCACAACATAATTCAGGTCTGCACGCTATTTCATTATACAGCTCAGTTTTTTGTGTTTTCTTTTCTTAGAGTAACTTGTAGTACAAAGTTTTATTTCATGTAATTTCAAATTTACAACATTTTGTAGTTTGTTATCGGACTTGAAAACACAGTGTTGCTATACTTAGATATGCAAATCTCCCAGGGAACATTATATTTCACTGGCCGTTATTTATGGACATCCCTGTATAGTTAGATTCCATAGATATGATTTAGTTGTTTACTATTATCTAAATAAAAAAAGAGGATCACTTTTGAAGTGAGAAAAAAATAGCAATGTCTAAGGGTTTGCTAGATATGTGACCAACTGCAAGGAAACAATACTCCACCACTCCGCCACTATATACACATCTTATCATTTCCACTAGCCATTACTCTGTCAGACACAATATCAGATTTATTTTCTTATACCACTGCTCTCTTTCCAAGTCTGACCATTGTCCATTGTGATTTCTTCACCAAATTGTTTGTTTCTCTCGCACTTCTGTTAGGATGTTCTTGTTGTAACGTGGCTTAGATATATTGTACTTGTTTAACTTCAACCTTTCTTATTTATTGCTTATATTGTTCTCTTCTTTGTTGTCTTTTTTTATTATTTCTATTCCTTTTTACTATTATTATTTTCTTCAGCTTTGAAAATGATATTAATACCTTAAAGTCAAAACAGAGAGATTTTAGGATTGATCGTTTTAGTTGGAAATAAGAGCCTAAAGTGTTCCTTCATTTCTCAGTTATACAGTGTGATTAGATTTCATTATGCATGATGTTCTTTGTGATAGGATGAAATTTGTTCAACAATTCGTTTAAGAATTTGCGATTTTCTTGTAGTACATTTTTTTTTATTGCAAAGAGTAAAATAATAATAATTATTATATTACAGATGGTTGTAGAGAACCATTAGGACCTATATCAGTCTCCGTACCAACACCTGGAGCTGATGACAAAAGCCCGAGCAGTTCATCCGGTGGCGGTCTTCTAACAACAGCCGACCAATGTAGACCAGCTTCCTCCACGTCCGCCACATCTCCAGCTACATCGCCGTCTCCACCACCTAGACCATTATCACCACCGCCTCAACTGCCGCCTTTACAACACCAACCACCACCTTCGTTAAGTCTTCACCATCCGGCATTCTTCAGCCTGCTGTTACAGACTCCGCTATTACCACCCTCACACTGGTTGTATCCACATCTTTATCCACCATTAATTAGGGCACCGTTAGATCCACCATTGCCACATAGTCCACCCGTTAAATCATCACCAAAAGCGGCTACAACAAAAAGAACGTCTGATGTATGGAGGCCGTACTAAGAAGTGTTTTTTCTTTGTACAAAGAAACTATTTAATAATATTAAAAAGAATAAAGGAAATCACTGCACGTTCCAATCCGAGCCTTTGCTCTAATTGATTTTTTACAACGGAAATGAATGTGTGGAAGAAAATGACAGCCATATAATAACAATAATTGAAACTGTTGCACTTTATTGTAGAAATCTTTGCAGTATGATTTCAGTTACCTAAATGTGCGATCCATTCATTCACAATTATTTCTTTTAGAAATTCGAAATCAAAATTTGTAATCGAGTTTTTGTGGTACAGATGTTCAGTGGTACAGGAAGAAATCTGTGATTTAAACAAAAAAATTAAAATACCCTCATAAAATCACTTTGAAGTGCAATCAATTTGAAGTTAATTTTTAATGCAAAATGATTTAGTTCAGCCATCAATTTATTTCAGCACATAAATAATAACTTTATTGCGCTAGAAGGCAATTGTTTGAAATCAATGCATTGCCCAAATTAGAGATATTTAATTCAAAATAAAAGAAAAATGTGAGACTGTTGCTTGTCTTAGCTTACTTTTTTTAAAATTTTATTATTAACCCTAACTGGTTTCGGATTTACACGAATCATCAGATTCTGGTTTATCAAATTTTTTCGTGTGGAAAAACGATGACTTCCATTTTTCAAAATTTCTGTCAACATGCTATAGGTACACCAACTCAGTGTGGTCAATCAATGAGACTGTCATTATAGTATGTGTCAGAAACGTTTAAAAAAAGTGAAAATCAACGTTTCTATGGGAAACTGATAAATCAGACTCTTCTCAGTTGATGGTGGGAAATCCCGGAAACCGTTCATGAACATCAAGAAAAAACATAGCATGCTATAATTGTTTGGTACATTGCTATTATTCCATATTTGAAGAAAATCGGGTTACAGATTAGGTTTCCGAGTTTTTTTTTTTTGGAATTTTCTCGAAAACGGCTAGAACAATTTTCTTTAAACTTGGAATGTACATTCATAGATAACGGATCGATAACTTTATTTAGAAACATTTTTTTCGGAAAACAAATTGTTTTAGAGAGGAGGTTATGGGGGTGGGGCACTGAAGTTAGGATTAAATTTAAACTGCAAAGCTTTGTCCCTTATAACTCGGGTCATGTATACTAAGTATAAACCTTACGTCTTTCTCTTTGGGCCAGCCCAACTGAACATTGGAAACGTTGCAATTTTAAAGATAATCTGTTAAATGAATTGTATTAATTGGAGTAAGAGAAAATGGTTCACTGCTTTCTAATGTCTCTTAACATAGAAAAGGCCACGCAAAGGAACTTTTCTACCGCACCCTTCTTTTTCGAATGTCCCGGACCTGGTGCTCTAACCTCCATCATAGAATTTATATTAAGGGAAACGAAACTTCGACTAAAAACATTCCAAGTTTAAAGAAAATTTGTCATTTTAGATAAAAGTAAAGTCGTATGAGTAAAGTCATACTAGATTTTTTTATTTTAAATTAGTATTTTATGAGAAACAATGTCTTTACAACATTATATGAAATATCTCATGAAAAACATGTGAAATTGTAATGAGCTTCATTGCTTTAATATGAATTTTTTAACTCTAATTTGGTGCAAAACAATTGGGAATATCCATTGTTAAATAAATCCTCATTAATAATTTAATTAAGTAAGGACTTATTTCTGTAAGAACTTCTTTTTTTCCTCAAAGTTATCCCTTCCTAATTTTTTACCTTTTTATAATAAAAACTTAAACTTCTTGTGAAGTAAGTTAAGGCCAATCAATAAGGTGTCCAATTTCTAATTAAGTTGAAATTAAAATCTATTTATAAGGTGTAAGTTACTGAGGAAACCAAGTATTATACAAAAAAAAAAAAAAAAAAAAAAAAAAAAATTAAAAATAAACTAATGTTACAAAAGTATTAAAATATTTCGATTGCACAATATATTTTTCCATTTGTTACCAGAAAATATAAAAAATAATAAATAAAAAAAAAAACTCTTGTAAATAAGAAGGTCGTGTCTATTATTGTAAATATTCTGTTATAAACGAAGTCGAAATAATATTTTAATTTGTAAATGTATAAACTAAATTGTAATTACGAATTTCACAACTAATTTACAAACATATATTTATGTGTATAAAAAAAAATATATATATATAATTTAGTAATTGAATGACATTTATTCATTGTCTATATGTAAATACATGTTCTATGGTGTACAACTTAGTAAATACTGAAAATAAATAAGTTGTAAGTAAATAGGCACATATTTATTATACCTTAAGTTGGCATCACTATAAACAGAATGAGGTTTAAAGAAACTGTCATTATATCCTATTCACATATGTTTTAATCTAGGTGTTATGAGATTTAGATCGGACTTCCGCCAAATTCTTTCTCACTCTGTTTGGGGTATGTTACAAAAAGTGCCTCACGATTCTACATGCACTGAAGATGACTGTCTTCTTCATTAATATGTAATTAAACTGGGGCGGAAATTTAAGATTTTACTGCCGCAGTGGTGACTATTTGGGATCAACTCATTGGAGGAGTGGACTAGAGGAAGGAAAGACATTCTTTCAGCGTAACAGAGAGAAAAACACATTATTCCACAAGAAATTGTGCGAAATGAGTGCTGCCCAATTATACTGAGTTGCTCAACAAACACAGCAAACCAATCAATTCCATGAACATCTTTACCAATGGTTCGAGTTAAAGTTTAACATATATTTATAAAGATTATTAGAAATAATCAAAACACAGTCTCTCTTAGTATTCGTAAAAAATACAAGTCATAAAAATAATACAGTCAAGATGTAAATCTCAAGTCTAAAAACAAGAAAGCAATAGAATAAATAATAAATATAGGAAAGGACTAAAAACAAAATACATGAAATTTGACCAGGCTGTCGTTATTGACCGTATAAGCGAATCGAGTATAATTTGCTCGATAATGGTCAGAAGATGATTCTTGTCTATTCCGACCTGGTCAAAGAAATCGTTCGTAGTGCGGGGTATTGCTCCTCTACTTCCGAACCATATACCCCTTAGGATATAGTTTTGATCCCCGAACATTTCCCGGTACTTTTCTTGCAGGTGAGGAATGCATTTCTCATATATATGCCTTTTCTCTTCGTCGATTTTCACTCCCTGGTTGGGATCGTTCGTTTCGAATCGGATGGTTGGGTCGATGATCAAAGTATCTAACATTTTCTCTCTTAGTTTCTTCGCATACTTTGTTTCTTTTCCTGCAAATATGCTAGACAAGTTTTGGCAATTTCGGACCTGTAATTTCAACCAGAAAGAACTTGCTTCCCAGCACTATATTAGATCTATTACGACATGTGGTGCGATCTGTTATAAATGGATCGGTCTAGCATGATAAAATTTGATGTAGTCCAGCCCTGTACAGGTATTGTTTTCAAACGTACCTCTCAAAAATCGCAATCTGCTAACTACTGATGCATAATCTTGGCTACAGGTCCGAAGAAAAATACCGGGAAATGTTCGGGGATCGAAACTATAACCTAAAGGGTATATGGTTCGGAAGTAATACCCCGATTCTTTAAATGGTTTGTGTAATCTGTTCGAGCCAAAGCTTTACACTACTCAAGAATTGGTAAATAGTTGTCTTACGTGACAACTCCTGCACGAATCTTCCGCTCTAGGGTCCTTTATAATTTGGGATTTGGGATACGGTTCTCGCCTTTCTGTTCAAGATCATAGGCAAACTTACCATGAAGTGGAGTTCTATAATGTCTTGTATCTCGTTTAACACTTCATCCAGCCGAAGGGCCATGTCTTAGATTAAGTGGCATGTACTTTTGTCCGTTTTCGCAAACAACTCGGTGAAGTTGAAACACTTCACCATTCATAAAAGGTATGCCCTCAAAGATTGTATTTGAGTATTGTGTTGAACGCATAAACTGACTATTCCGCTTCCTCCCGAAGAGTAAATCGCTCAATGCAAGAGTTTCAATGGTCTATCCGGTACTTGGACATTTCGGTTCATACCATTCTATCCAGTCCCTTCAATTTTGTTGTTGCTATTATCATTACAGAAATATTACTGGATATCAAAAAGTTGATTTCAATTCATAGTGGAGGATAGCAGCTCAAATCAGACTTCCATGGATCAGAACTGGTCGGCCAGAGGTAACTGATTGCTTTCAAAGTAGTAGTAGCCAACAAAACAAGCTAAATACCAAGAAAGCTGCAGGAAGTAATGGGAAAAAAAAGATATTCAATGCATGGAAATTATTATTCAATTAATTATTTGTAAATTCATTTGATACTGTCTAATAGTGTTCAAGTAATTAAACTAAAAATATTACTTTTAATCACAAGTATAAACAAGAAAAATCAAGGAATATGTAAAGCAATTTAGTCACTAGTGAGCAAAGCAAGTAATCTTATCGCAACATTAACTCCATAATGCTTACAGTAAAAACAAAAGTCTTTTAATTTAATTACAATTTTTTTGTTTTAATTAATACAATTAATTAACAGTAATATTAAAAAGCATCCCTGAAAACCCAAATCGGAAGTAGGTCATGCAAAACAGGTTTCTCAGGTTTTTATTGGAATTTTCTCGTAAAAAAAAACATTCCAAAGATTTTCTTGAAACTTGGAACAATATCCGCACAGATAAATTAGCTTTAAAGTCCAATCCATTGAGACTTTAAAGAAGTATTGTGACTCTTCCGTGGATGCCGTCAGTATGTAGAACATAATCTTCTGTAAAGGTAAATTTTTGTTTGTAAATTTGAATGAGTGAGTGTTGTACAAAGCTTGAGTTTGTCTGTGGATACGCTAAATCCATGGCTGGGGGAGGTGAAGTTGTTCGCGTCCGAGATTGTTCTCACGTGCCCCCTGGATATCCAATTAAACGAACATCAATCGCTAGCGCAGCATAGTTCTTTTATCAGTACGGCCCAGTGCGACGCGCGACGCCGAACGGCTGAATAGCCATAGTCATGGCGTAAGAAGTAAGGTTATCTGCAAGCCTTAAGGAATATTGTGTGACTGTTGTCGGGATGTCATTGTATACCGCAGGCCGTCTGTATGAAGCGCGGTGCTCCCTTTGAAAAGTATTATAATATTAAAATTGTTGATTTTAATATTATAACACTTTTCTTAAATATTAAGTATAATATTAGAAAAGGAAATTAATGCACTACAATAAAACAATTCGAGTGATGAAGCGTAACAAAATAAACCGTAGTTTCAACTACGTAGATTAGAGGCAAGTTTTTACTGATACAGTGTTATATAGAGAGAAAAAATACATACTTAAATTTTAATTAGTTGATTACTGTTAAAACAATAATCTTAAAAGCAGCCAAATTATTAACTTAACAGAAAATACTGTGGACAAATTTTGAATATAACTGACTCAGGGAAAAACTTACTGCTATTCTAAATACTGATGTAATAAAATGGTATTGTAAAGTTGGGGCTAGGGCTAGATTATAGTAAACATAAAATAATCTATTGCAATATTTAAAACTTGGAAATTTTTTGTTTTTGTTTAAGAGCAATCGAAAAAAATGTTGAATTCGCAATAATAATCGGAAAACAATATCGATAGAATTGAAATATTCTTTCCATTCTACTATTTCGAAAGTAATTATTAATAACATATATATTTATACGAACTTCACAAAAACAAAGAATTTAATATGAGCTATAATATGAACTATAACGGTAAAATATCTGAAATAGACAAAACTATTTGGTTTCGGATTTTTAGAACAGACAAAATACTGTTTATTATAAAAAATATTAAGTCTATTTTGGGCGGCCCCTTAGTGTACGAGCTGCTTTGTTCATGTTGTTCGAGACGTCATGATTCCGGACAAAGTAATCGCTTAGTCCATGAACATGGATTTGGTTTTGTCCATTTCGGTCGTCCAAACGGGAAACCGGAATCATACAGAAGAGCGGTAAGAAATTTAAAAAAAAAATCATTCAATTTTTTTATTACATTTTATATTATTCATATTATTTGATAATTAGAATTTCAAATAGGGAGAAAAAAATGTTACAATTTTCTGAATGTGATTTTTATTATAATTACTATTTTAACAATATATTCATAATATATTTTTTAAAATTAAAAACATAGTAAAAAGACTAAGGTTTGGTGGGAACTTATAAATAACTACATATATTTATTAATAAATTTTGTAATGGTTCTGCTTACTTTTTTTTTTATACACTAACCTTTCTTCGGCACATTTCTTTATATAGTTAATAGCTGAAACACAGTGAAAATAATTAGTAAGATGTCATAGTTAATGTGTGTTTATGAGAGGACCATTAACTTACAAAAGGTGATATGGACCTAGCTCCAGGTATGCAAGGAAAAAAATAATACTTAGCAGTGGTAATAATATAAACCTGGCCACAGACAGCCTTTCATTTACATTACATAACTGTCACATAATTTTTACTTCCTGCACACCAAAAAAGAAAAAAAGAAGCTGATGATCAAACAAAATGTTTCCTTTTTCTCGATTGTTCAAAAAATCTAATTTCCAAACCCCAAAGAACAAAAACTGGTCGGCATTCTTTTTTGAATTCACCGTGACAAACCATAAAAAAATATAAAAACTTACTGTCGGTCTAGCTATTTTTGATTATAGAAAATTATATATATATATAATACCTTATATACCTTATATATATATATATACCTTATATATATATACCTTTAAAACTTTTTGTTTAGGTTAAAAATTCTATTTTATTTATTTATATTTTTTATTCTTCCCTAATATATATATATATATATATATAAAACATAAATAACAAGTTATATTCTTTAGGAGAATATTAATATTTTTGTTTTTAACTATGTTTTTTTTATTAACATTTCTACCTTCTCTTATTTGCCGAACGTGGAAGTACTGCTAGGATCTTATCAAGTTTTCGAAATTTGAGTTTGGTTAACGCTAATTTAACGTCTTCTACTTGCTAAAAAGTCAGGCGTGAAACATTCCACGCGTATATTTCATTGTAATTAATACAGTTAACAAAATTGACAAATTTTTCTTAAATTTGCATTTTTTTTTTTTAACACAGCTCTAACATAAAAATAAAATGACGGGTGTTACATGCTCGTAGGCACCCTTCCACTCATTTCAATGAAGGTATATATATTATGTATTTAATGATAGGTTTAAAAAGTAATGCCTATTGTTTCAGGCGGGCTTAACGTCCAACTACCAATTAGGTGTCGTGGACGGGGGCGGAAGCACCTACTTTACCATTAAGATTTTTTAAATGAATATAAAATTTAACAGTTATATGCGGACTCGAACTGGGGTCCTCCCACTTACAAGTCCATGCTCATAACCACTACACTAACAACCGCCCCGTAATGATATGTTTATATTCATGCAGTAAACGCTCCAAGTTTATAGAAAAAAAACGTTATAGTCATATTCGAGAAAACCTCCAACCAAAACTATACTGTAAAGTGGCACTTCCGGTTAACCAATTTTTTTTTTGCGCTCTGAAATTCTTTAAATGGTTCCAATATATAGAGGTTCCAATTTACATGCTAGTTTCTATACACTAAAACGAAATGGCTTTTTTATAGTGGAGAGTGTGTCCGTTTGCTACATTAATATAAATTTTCTCGGAAAATATTTCAACACACATATGATGGTCTACGTATTATGTATAGTTAGTTAGATCCAGACTAAGAATCAAGAAGCCATTCTTATATTTTGGAAAAAAATCGTAACAAATAAAAAAAAAAGTAAATCTTAGAGTTGCACTTCTGGTCAACCAATTGCTTTTCATTTTGATATTTAAAAACACATTTAATATTTTTGAGAAAAACTCAAAACTCGCCAAACAGTGGTCCTTACAGAGAAGAGAAAGAAAAAGAGTAAAGTGAAAAAATAGGTACGAATATTGAAATGTCATGTTAAATACACAATAGTAATGATTAGGAACATATTTCACGACTCATAGACAAACGGAAATAGTATGTTTCTATAAAATACTACATAATATATATATTCAAAACACACCTTTATAATACCTTTCTCCTAATGTAAATATTGATCGTGTCAAAAAAGTTGTGACTTAACCGTTCCTCTAACTGACACCCCTAGCACGTCTATCATTCTGTCAGTAATGTCAGTCACACCTACATGGTGTTTTATTATTGTTTATCTTGTCAGACTTGAAGATAATCTTTTCAATGTTCTACATGAATAATAAAAATGTCTTAACATTTTATACTTGACTAAGTTTTACAGAAAATACAAAGTTAGGGAAAAGTAAAAATTGATTTGAAATATTTACACCATTTTCTTTCACTATGATCGTTTTAAATTGTGTCAAATTTTTGAAAATTTATTGAATATCTTATTGTTTTTAATATTATCTAGGTTTGTGAACATACACCAAAACGAAATGGCTCTTTAGAGCAGAGTATGGCGGTTTGCTAGCCTACAACCTCCTAAAATCAACTTTGTAGGTAAAATGTTTCAACAGATTTGATAATCTACACATGGATAATTAGAATAACTTGGGATAAAGGAAATCGGTATTAAGTTTTGAAGAAAATCAGAAAAAATAAAAAGAAAAAGTAAATCTTAAAGTTGCATTTCACTCCTACCGATTTTCTTCCATTTTGGCATTTAATAACACATTTAATATTTTTGAGAAAATCGGAAAATTGCAAAAAAAAAAACAATTGATTTTCATGAAAATGTCAATCATTGAAAATGTTTCATGGCAATATTTATTACTAATGATGTACGGTAATTTTTTGTAATAATAACAGTTTGAATTCGTAATTGGTTACCCACCGAGAAAATCATAACTTCCCCTCCAAAAAATGGATCAAATAATAATTAAATCAAAAACATGTTTTTTGGCAATAAAATTAAGGTAACTGGTTCGACTGTAACCGGGATCCAAATGTTTCATTCATCCCCATTCTATGATTTTAATAAGTTACGCTCACCCCACTTCAATCTACTCCCACCAAACCGTGTGACGGACGTTACGCTTTTTATCAAATCACCCTCCCATAAAACATTTTCAATGTTAAAAAGTCGTCCTTACAAAGTACATGATACTTGCAAATAAACCTCTATCTAGTAGAAAGTCTTGGTGATTTTCAATAATGGGTGAAGTCTTCGGAAAAAGAGCTCTCTATACCAGCACCGCAGTTAAACGATTTTTGATTACAGTATCAATTATTGTGTGATTAGATAAGGTAATCCATCAGACCCATCCTAAAGGGGGGGTGAAGTTGTTCGAACAACAACAATCCCAGCGAACCTAAGTTCTTTTATACTGGGCCGACGCTGAACGGCTGAATAGCCGAAGTCGTGGCGAAGGAAAAAAAACATGAGGTACTCTTGTGTTCTGCAGATTTAGTTGGTTAGATAAAAATTAACAATTAAGGAAATGGGTAGTATGACCATTAAGGAAGTCATACTTTTGTAATAATAACAGTTTGAATTGAAATTGGTTACACACCGATAAAAAGAGAACCTCCCTCTCAAAAAAAGATTAATTCAAAAATATATGAAGCGGTGGGAAACTGGGATATTTCAGCATATGTTACGACAAAAGTAACTATCTAAGGCTCGGTTTTCCATGTTTTTTTCAATGGACAACATTAAGCATCATTAATAGTAGCCGAATATGAATGACAGTCAGCAATTGATAAGCAATCAAAAACAAACAGAAGAAATCAAAAGGTTTAGCAGAAAATGTTTGACCTAAATCTTCGTGTTGAATTTACTTGTATTGTGATCGTATCAATCTTTCAAGCTGAGATTTTTCCCCGCAAATAAATGCTAGTCTACCTGAATAAGAAATAAACAATTTTTAAAGAATTCCGAACGAATCCGACACCAAAGTTCCTGGAGAAATCCATCAATTGGAAAGTGCAACTTAATGAATTTTTTTTTTCCTAGTTATTCACGATTTTCTTAAGATTTTACTTGCTAACTATACAAAAATAGGTTTATCACTTTTAATTTGTATATTGTGGAATGTACTTGTATATGTATTTTTCTGAAATTATATAAACATGTATGGTAAATAAGGTAATTATATTTTAACTGAACAAATTACACATGAGTTATATATTTGTACAAAACTATAACATTAGAGCATTATTTGGAATTGTTGTTTATTTAGTAATGTATCTATAAAATGTACAGATTTGTTGGCATTTGTAAAAAAACTTTGTTTTGAAGAAAATCGGCAACCGGAAGTTACAGCTAACGTCTTCTATTTTCAGTTTTGTACCGTTCCTGTTGAAGGATTTTTAAGGAAACTGTGACAATAAAAACTTTTTCTCTAATATGGAATTTCGGTATAAAAATAGCATGGTTCAACCGTCCATTATATTGAACTTTTCCAAGATTGAATTACTAACGAAGACTTATCAATTAGAAACTGTGAGAATTGCAGTAATATCAGTGCTTTATAAAAGAGTTTTTGTTTACAGGGTTGCGAAAATAGCTGATAAGTAAAAGAAATTCAGTAATTCCAAGAAAGGGGGGAAGAACTTGATGTATTTTTATAGAAAAAAATTACTAGGAGTGAGAGAAAGTAAAAAGTGGGTTGGGGTTGAGGGCGGTTTGCATTATTTGATGTTAAATGTAGTAAATATTATGGGGACATGAAGATATGGACAGAAAGCGGTAAGTGAGAGTGTCAGAGAAAGAGAGAGCGAAATGGGTATGGGGGCCGACGACAAAACGGGTAAATGAGGAGAAAAACAGTTCATCTCCCGGTTTTACCCTTCACCAGGTTCAGAATCTTCTACAAAATACATAGTACTGAAAGTTTACGATACATTTAGCATTCAGCAACATTGGTACTAGCGGCACACACAGACAGACAACACTGGTGGTGATAACGTTTCAAGAGCGCTGCGGGTGTAACTCGCACCAGAGTTCTGATTTATCTGGCCAGATTCACTGTCTTCTCTATCTCGATTTCCTCCAGACTGTTCTCCCTTTGTCTTTTCTTTTTTTTTATTTAAAAGAATTGTTTTCATTTTTAAAATTTCATTTTAGTAGAAGTGTATGTAACTTTCAATTATTTGCCTGTAAGTCTGTTAAAATCAAGTATTAAATGCGTATTTTCAGCCTTTTAATGTCGGTAAAGAATACCGTGTGCAAGCATTAAAACTGTTGATAGTTCGTCAATTTATCTGCCTATATCTCTATAATCTTCATTAAGTTTGCATTTCACTAAAAAGAAAGGCTTGAACAAAATTCTAGTTAAATATAATAGTTTAAAAATACTCGTTGATGACGTTTTGGAGAAAAATCAGAAAGTAAAAATTCAAGAACAGGAGACATAAAGTTTAAAGAAAATCCAAGGACCAGTATGCCGGAAGAGCGATGAAGCATATGGAGTGGAATTTTAGGCAGCAAACTGAAGTAAAGCAGCGGTCAGCATTGCTAAAGCGAGCCGGCCGAATAGCTAGCTGTCAATTTGCCAAGAGCTGAACCAATTGCTCTGTTTAGAAGGCTGGCAGGGCACGACTACCTCCAGAACCATCTCTAAATCGCGTCGCAGTCTCACCACTATACCATCTATGGCAATCACCAGGTATGAATGCTCAGCATCTTGCGTTGCTATGAAAGATATCAGAATTGTAATTTTTTTCCTTTATAGGTTGCTCCAATTTATTAATTCTATCCAGTTTCGGATTATCACTCATCGCCAGCTCTCTATGAAGGATGAGAATCTGAAACCGTCAGAAATAATAAAAAGAAGCTTGCTATGGCAGATAAAATCTAGGAAGTTATCCGAAACATTGTAGACCTAATCGCATATGTGATATTTCCGGTTGATCGATTCAGACGATACAATTTTGTAGCATAAACGAAATATCAAGTATTGATGTTATTACTAAAACATGTTTCCTGCATTTTTCATTGTTTATTATGGTATTCGTATTGTTTTCATATGTTTACATTGGCAATTTTTTGCTTAATTTTTCCTGCGCTTTCTAAAACTGACTCTAGTTCTGGTAACAATTTAAAAGTATGAAGATTAATAATCATGTGAATTTTACTTTTCCATGCGGTTGTAGAAAGGAAGGGAGCGTGGGTGTGAAATTTATGAAAATACATTTTCACAGGAAACATGTTTTTTATTTTCCTGATTATGGGAAAAAAATGTGGTGCCATTAAGACAAAATTGATAAAGTTTCTTTAAACCTGGCATTTTTACTCAAAGTTTAGTGTCCAAACATAAATAATGGTAGTGGGGGTACATGTTGATTAGCACCGATGGAAATAGTTGAATGTGATTATATTGTAGTCCAGAAGACAGCGTCCAGATCAAATTCCAGTAAATTTTGGAAAAATCAAACTTCATAGATTCACCAGAATTTCCTTAAGAAATCCATTTTCCCAGGGAAAAAGATTCAAATAAAAGTATTAGTGATTGGCAGTAAAATGAAAACTTCCTGTTTACCATTGTTTTTGACAACATTGATCCATTTGAGCACAAATGATTGGTCAAATTTGAATATACAGCAGTAAGTTTTAGAGATAGTCATTAAGAAGTTATTTCTTCGCAGTCGGTTTGCCTCGTGAGACATAACACTATAATGAAAATTCGAGAAAATCTCATAAGAAAAGCAGAGCGGAGAAGTAAAAATGTGGTATAAAATGTTTAATGTTATTGGGAATATTATACTTTATTTTATGAAATATGTATGAATTTTTAAAGAGATAAATTTATTTCAGTGACAAACGTGTCATAAATTGCCGTATAGTATGATTATTTTAGTGGCAATGCTGACGTCAGGAGCAGTAACTATGATAAAGCGGAAACATGACCAGTGTACATTTATGTGAGAGAGTTCATTTTCTCTATAAGAGTACAAATGGTTTTTGTAGTGTGTTAGAAGAATGGAAAAGGCCAATTCCGGTAAAGAACTCCTTAGGGGCCCCCCCTAAGACACCCTTGGGTGTGTTTTTTATATATATGTATATCTTTTTTTCTGTTTTCTCCACGGAGAGTGTACGCTCAACCACACTAAAACATACACACACATACACAGAGCACACAGAGTGAGGTGGGTTTGGTCATTCCTTAGGGCCACACTCAGTATTCCCGTAACTTCCCTCACAGTTAGTAGAGACAGACAGAGAGAGAGAGAGAGAGAGTGATGGGACCTTGCTGCTAGTAGAACAACAAACTACCAAAACCAAGTCTCTCACCCGGTCTTGTATTTATGGAGGACAATAAAACAGACTGGCCATTAGCCTGCTGTGGAGCTCGTTACACGGTCCTAGGATACACACTTATTCCATTGTCTATTATTCCACGTGTTTACCCCCTTAGTTTTGTCTGTAAGTCTGCCTCCAAGTTCTTTTTTACATTCATTCTCTTATTTATGATATCTGATTTGTTTAGAAATGCACATTATCCTCATTTATCGTTGTTTACAAACTGTCAAGTAGAATTTCTTAAAATGTTCAGCAAAATTATTCATTATTCATCATTGTTCAAGATGGAGAAAAGTTGCAAAATCTGAAGAAATCAGATTTCAGGTTCATCATCACGGAATCATAAATTTATCTCACGCCAACGTTCATTCTTTTGTAAAATTATTTAGTTTCTCTTAGTCCTGGAAATATTGACTTGATACATCATTGTATTTCACCGGCATTACAATTTTGAGGTCCCCTGAAAACAGAAAAATTGTTTTACAATTTCAGTGAATGGTCTGTAAGTTTGTGTAAACAAAATACCACAAAAACGAAAAATCTCTGGAAGCTCCAATTTGGTATTTCGTTTAGGCACTACCACCGCATTAGACACGAAGATTTCGGGCAAAATCCATCACCGAAAGTGCTATTCTACTGAATGGTTTTTGTTCAGTTTTCGTGATTTTCTCGAATATAGATCCAACGATTTTGTTTAAACTTCTTATACTATCTACATATATAAATACCTATCACTTTTATTTTATTTGAAAGATTGTCCTTGGAAGAACAGTAGCGTTATGATTTCCTTGAAAGTACCATTTCAGTAAAATATATGGTTTTACCCCCACTTAATATTAATACACATTAGAAGCATTGAAAGAATTCCAAATTTGAAGAAAATCGGTTTACTGGAATGCAATTTCATACAGAATAAGTTTTTTTAATTTTTTGAAATATTTTCGAAAACGGTTACAACAATTTTCTTTAAACTTGAAATGCTTGCTGCAAAGATAGAAACGTATCACTTCTATTTGTGAACATTTTTCTGAAGAAATTGATTTAACGGAGGTATTGGAGGTCTGTCAATTAGTTTAAAGTTAAATTTTAAGCACAAGCTTTCTAAATTTTGACATAGGTGCGCTTCATATAAGGCCGCTTAGGTGTACAATTAAAATCCCCACAATCATTTTTTTGGCCAGCCCAACTAAAGACTAATAACGTTGCACATTAAAAAACAAATGTTCTTGATTAAATTGTATTAATTAGCGAAAGAGAAAATTGTGTGAATGGTTAACATTAGATGACCTATGAACTGTTCGTGTCCTTTGCAGAGATGGTAAATATAAATTTCCATATCTTTTTTTCCTGGTTTCATTTCTTTCTGAATAAATAAAAAGTGTTGACTTGTAGAAATGATTGAATCTTGCTCAATGATTCCTATTGTCAAAGGAAAAAGGATGGTAGAAGATTCAGTGTAATTAAAATTTTGGACTGGTTGTAAGAATTTAGCTGAAGTGGGGGGAATGTCGTCCAGGTGAGAGAGAGAGAGAGAGAATTTCGTCACACTCTCTGTGAGAGAAGAGACAAAATGAAATGAGAGGCTGTGTGCTCAGTATAGATGGCAAAATGTTTTTGTTGTAGTTGTAATGGGGGTGTGTTAAATCTTGTGTGTGTGTATTTTGTGTAGGGTTTTTAGAAGAACGACGACGGGACGAAGAGAAGCCCTAGGAGGATGCTAACATAACGAGGTGAGCTTGCACACACAGTGTGTCACTAGTATTACAAAAGCTTTGCTTGCTAAGTTCTTCTCTATCTCTTCTGGTGTTCGTTGTTAAGTGGAATATACAAGATATATAGGATGTTTGTGTGTCTGTGTCTATTTGTCTGTCAGTAGATGGTATAGTAGTTGAGCTTGTTGCCTTACCCCATACGGCCAACAAGATGGACGGGCGGCGGCATTCTGCATTGCCACGTTTCGGATTTAACTTAATGAAATTTCCCGCGCGGGCGCGCCCACTCTTCCTCATTGCACACACAAACACACGTCCTACTTATTTCTCATTTTCTCTTCCTGCCGCTCATTTATCTATTCTCCTCTTTCGCCTTTATTATTTCACTTTGCCATTATGTCCTTTTTCATTCTTCCATCCTTCATCAAAAAAAGCCTTCCACTTCAGACACCCTCCCCCACTTTTCTCTCTTGTTCAGTTTCCCGAACTTGACACCAATTTTCTATAAGGTTAGATTTTCTGTTTTCTTCAACCACCTCTTACTATCTACAAAAAAAAAAACAAAAAAAACGCCACGGCGTCTCCCTTCACAGTAATTTTCCTTGCTATATTCTCTTTTGCTTTCACAGTCTCTCCTTTTTTCTTCCCTGTCACACATCATTCCTCTTCTGCTGTTTGCACACTTCATTTATCTGTCGGAAGTTTGTTTTGTTCTATTTCTTTTTTTTTTGTTCTAGAATCAGAAATTCACCAAACCACCTTCTTTATCAAACTCTTATGGAAGTTACCTACTCCGAATCTCTGTTTTAGTTGTCACCCTCTGAACTCGTCATATTTCAACTGTCAACTCACATTTACAGACAATTGTGCTTTTTGTCCCTCTTTTCTTTTCCCTACGCATCGGAAAGAATCTTGTTCGCTGACATGTTCAGGGAAAAGTTATATTTTAAATAAAGCTTAACACCTCATCCACATTACATCTGTACTTACGACTATTTGATCAATATTTACATCTGTTGACGGATATTATCCTTATTTACGCTCTAAAGCTGGTTTAGAATTTTCATTTTCCCTCCCAAGTCCTTGCATCTTATCCAATATTACCACATTTGTTTGACAATTGTTTACTTTTATTATCTCGCAAGTGTTGATTTATGACTTGGTGAGAGTAATTGTACTAGAAATTTGATTAGACCCTATTTCTAGCACACAGGAATGGAAATAACTGCATAGAGGTACATATAAAGATACACCTCCTCTAGAAAACCTTACAATCAATTTTCTTAAGAAAAAAATGTATCAAAAAAAGGGATAGGCCTATAAAATACGTGAAGATAGAAGTCAAGTGTAAAGAAAATCATTAGAGTCGCTTTCAAAGAAAATCGAAAAAACTTTTCGGCAAAATACAAAGTTTTGAGCAAAACCTTAATCTTGATGAAGTATAAATGAAATATCAGGTCTGAAATTTCTGCAACAGTTTCAGAACACACCTAAAAGCACAAACACAAACATGGACTTATCTTAAAATAATCTGATGTGAAATACTCACACAACATTTTCTTACTCGTTTTTAAAACAATCTACATATATATATATAAAAATTCAGCATCCGTATGTTTGTGGCCGCAAAACTCGAAAAGTAGTCGATGGATTGACTTGAAATTTTTACCCACGTTGCATTTTTATATAAGAGTGTTTATATATACTTTTTACTCCGAAGTTTCAACGGAATCGGGAAATTCCGAGCGTTTCGCGAGGTTGGCGGAAATAGACAGACTCAGACGCGTTGCGATGGTGACGCTCTCTCTGAACCTCTTTCCCAACTCCTTATATATGCTAAAAATGTCGACTTAGTCGATATGAACGACATCATTCTAAACAGAATCGCAGGTGAAACAGTGACATAGAAATCCATTAATTCCGTGATGGACCAAAGTGAAGTTGTGAATTTTCCAACGGGATTTCTCAATTCACTCTATGTTCCCGGATTACCGGCATACATTCTAAATTTGAGAATTGGAGTGCCAATTATATTACTCCGAAACACCAATCAGCCGAAGGTATGCAATGGTAAACGATTAGTAGGTACAAAGCATATGGGTCGGTAGTTTTGGTGGGCCAAAACGTTGCAGAAGGGGGCAGTGGAAAGGCTCGGTGGGATCCAAAGGCGAGCATGCCTTGGTTCCACGGGGGCCATGAAGACCACCCCGACTGCGGCGTTGGAAGTCCTCCTCAATCTGCCACCATTACACATTCTCGTTCTAGGCGAAGCCAGAATGGGAATACATAGGCTCCTGCAGGGGCCGCCTCCCATCACCTCCAGGCATGATCGTAATAACCGAAGGTTGATCGAAAAAATCAAGGCGGACATCTTCTGGGGATGCCAACGGATAGGATGGTTCCGAAGTATTTCTTCGAAAGGAACTTCC